>BMAW01090723.1:90080-137841 GCA_019974015.1 Nephila pilipes
TTGTTGTACTTCGTTCCGGTTGCGTGTTGTAAAACTTACCAAAGAAACAGGATATGGTAGAAATATAAAGAGAATTATTTTATAAACATTAAAGAAACGTAAAAACTTTAAGAAGGCCAAATATCCTCACCCAAGATTTTCTAAGCAAATCTAGAATAATAATAAAAGAGTAATATAATTAGAATGATATATGTATATATGTATATATAACTTTCTTCTATATGTATATATATACAAAGATGAATATAGTGGACATGTGCCCTAAAGGCTGATATGTGATTTAAAGGAATGAAGTATTCTTCGATCCTTATTGAGAGACCAAGATAATAAAGAGACTCAAATCAATGTTGTTGACATGTTAATGCTAAGCACACATATACATATATGTATATGTATATGTATATGTAATAATATAAGTTGCTTTAGTTAATAATTTGTCTTAATAATGATTTAAGTTTTCCATTCTGTCATTCTATCTCAGATTCAAAGTAGAGTTCATTTTTACTTCTTGATCCAATTCCAAAATATTCCTTTTATTTATTAGATCGCCGATCATGGGATAATGAATTTGTTTGATTTCATAAATTGTTATTTTTTTAATATTTTGTGTCTTACAATATTGGTGCTTTGCTTATATGTAAATATATTAACATACAATATAATGACAGATTTGAGTCTTTATTGGTTTGGTCTTCAATAAAGATTGAAGAATACTTGACTTTTAAATTTCATATATTTAGTTTTAGGGTAATAGATGTCTTAATTATATCAATTTTGCGTGTATATATATATGTATATCTTTTTCTGTATTTTTGTTTTTACTATTAATTTTTCTTGCTTTATAATTATTTTTGTGTTTAAATTTATTTCATCTTTTTTTCCCTCATGATCTTTATTATTTTTTTTTTATTTTTATAACATCCGAATGTCTTGCTTTTAATACAACTTTGTATATTGTGTCATTTAATTTGATATGCGATTCTTATAAATTTGGATTGAATGATTTATTCTTCTTCTAGATTTTTACTTTACTGTTACTTTACTTTTTGAAGGGGCTCTAGGTTACTGAATTATGTGACCGGTAATTAAACTAAGTTATCAGTTAATTTACCCTCCGGTGTGTGTACCTATGGTATATGCAAGATTGCTAATACTGATATTTTTTATCTGCTTTTATCTGCTTTTGTTTATTTTTGGTTTAATTTGATTATGATTATAGTGTTCATTGATAGTTCATAGATATTTATTAAAGATTTTATATTTACTGGTGGTCTGTTTCCTTAACAATTGTTTCTAAAACTTTTGTTTATATTGATATCAGGTGCTTGTTTTCACGTCTTTTCGAAGATTGAAGTCTTTTTGATGTTTAAAGATCGCAGAGTTTTAATCCAAAACTATCTGTTTTGTACTTTGCCTTTTCAATTTTGATTATCTTGGTATGTATTATGTACGTTTATTTACATATATCTATAATTTTTATTTTTCACATTATAATAACTTGTTTGGTGATGGTTTTAAGAAACTTTTGATTAAAGCTGTGTTGGAAATTAAAACAATTTGGAATTGGGTAGATATATAACTAGTTAAAAGAGATGTGAATAATTATTTAAATTTCGTCAATGTTAAATTAATGAACAAATTTGTGAACTGTTATGAGAAATATATGTTGATTATAATCGATACCAAAGTTCTTGAAACTTTTTCTTAGTCATAAGTCTGCTAAAGATGTACTAATAAAATATAAAATGATTGATAAGCAAGAGTATGGACGTTATAAAACGGGGATTATTTTGAATAGTATATATAAAGGTAAGAAAGATTATAATAATATTGGTAAGCATAGTAAATCTCAAAATAGTAAAGAATATGGTTCGCAAAACTTGGAATACTGCGATAACTTCAAAATTGATAAATTATGGCACAATATTTGTAATTCTAAAAGGTGCAATACATGTAAAAGGAATATTTAATATTAATAAATATTTTAATATTAATTTTCATTTCCGCAAAACGTATAACTGTATTTATTTACTTAAGTGTTTTGAATGTTTATAAATGTATTGATCATACAACTAATAATATTAATATTCGTATTAACCGACATAGAGACATTACTAAGAATTTCAGAGATATGAAAAAAATTGCAATTAAACGATTTTATAGACATAAATTTGAAAAAGTTAAGATAATTGTTATTAAGATCATGGCCAACCCTAAAAGAAGATTGTAATTTGAAAATTGAAACAGGGCTTTATAATACTATTTACCCTTATAATCTTCATAGTTGAGTAAATAAAAATAATTCGCAATTTTTAAATAAAATGACAACAACGAATATTTTTATATAAATCAATATTACATGAATCTTAATACTTATAATAAAGCTAAAGGGAAAAAATACAAGGGTATAAATGAAAATAGAAAATGTTTGGATTTGGAGAAAAAACTTATATATGAAATTATAATTTTGAAAAAGACTTCAATATTAAGTATATTAAATAAGACTGTTTGGTATGAAAAAGAGCGAACGTAAAATGGTGAAGGATTTATTACTAATGTAAATAATATATATTGTCGTCAATTAATTGCTTTCACTTTTCACACGATATAACAGCTAAAAAAATGAAAAGCGGTCTATGTTTAATTAAAGCAAGGCAATAAAAAGAAAATTGAGGGTGTTAAAAGAACATATATTGTCTTTGAAAATTAAACGTACTTATTGTTTTACTTTAACTATTCTTATCCTTTACATTAAATAAAAGTCATCAGATTAAATCATAAAATGTGAGTTTTAACAGTTCCAACATATCTCGTATTTCTCATACGTTGACGTGGTATGGAATGAGGGTGAGACGAGACCTTTCTTCTGATTACTCCTAGGTGCGACGTTAATAAACAATCCATCAATGCATTCTGTGAAGTGCTATTTTAAAGAATAAAAACAGATTTTTTATTATAAGAGTGTGGTTATATATTTTTCTGCATAGGTAAAATCATAGTAATGATATTGCTCACGGACTGAAACCAAATACGGACTTTTAATTTTCATGGTAATTGACAAAGCACTGAATAATCTATTCCTGCATAAATAGAACTTATTTTCCTTATCCTCACTTTGAGCCAATATCCTTAAAATGACTAGGATTGATGGAAGCTGAAGCTTAAAAAATTCCTCAGTCAGGACGAAAAAAAATTGTTGATCAATTAAGTGCCTTGAAATTTTTTAAGAGAAAAGGACGTTAGTAAATACTCCATAAAAAAAGAAGGAAAGAAAAATGAAAAATAATCTCAAGAGCAGCGTTAAGACGCCTTTCAGTTCCTTCTGCCGCTATTGATTTATCTTAATAAGTGAAAAAAGAAAAAGACAAAATCATGTTTCCATAAATAAATGTAAAACCAGTTTTAATTTTAATCTCTTAAAATGCTTAGAAATTTCATGTCAAGTTTTCTCTTGTAAGTCATTCTTAATTTAAGTCATTGAATAAAAATGAATAAAATTTATATATGTTTATCTTCAGAAATTAAATCCCACAGAGTTTTCAAGCTTCAAGTAAACCTAATAAATAGCTAATCTGTGTTTATTGATTTCTTAAGTTTTCACTAAAATATTAAATGATTAATTTTTTTAAAAAAATAACCATTAACCATTCCAGCTTAACCTTTTGAGATATGAGTAAGTTCTACATCAGATTTTTGTTAAAATAATTTATTTTATCTATCTTTTGTTGCATTTGTCTTTAGATCAGAAAATATAAAAATTTTAATATTTTATTGAATCTCATAATTATATATTAATTTCAGCCATAATTTTTTAAGAATTTTATTTGGAGTTTCTTCAAAAATAACAGGATAAATTATTGGCAGTTTAATGAAACAGCTGTGGGAAACCAAAAACCACAGAAAAAAACACACAAACTGCACTATTTTAATTTAAAAAAGGAATTTGTGTGCATACGGTCAATGTAGAAGAAAGATTACAAAACGCAGAAGCATGAAATTTGGTACTTAAAACTATGGATACTCATAGTGTTCCTCTTGAAGCTTCTTTTTGAAATTCACATTATATCTTTAAAATTTAATTCTTAAGTGGTTTTGTCTTCATGGCGCATGCCGATTTCAAAAAGAATTGCTCAGTATATGGACGATGTAGTGGCAAGATTACAAAGCACAAGAGCATGAAATATTGTACAAAGGATTTATGGGTACTCATAGAGTGTGCACCTTGAGAGACATTTTTACAAAATTCACTTTAGATTCCTTAAACTTTCATTTTAAAATACATAATACGTCCAATGAATACGTCATGGTCTGATTTACGCATAGTTCTGATACCATAGTCAATCACCTTTCGTCAGCAGTTTACGTTGTGCTTCCGAAAGTAACATCAAAAGTGAGATTAATTACTGGTAATTTTAATAAGAAATTTTTATTTTTTAATTTAGATCGCTTGTTAAATATATTAAAGTATTTTCTCCGGTCTAAATATGAAATGTGGTGAGTGCAGTCTAATTTAGTAAATTGTATAACTCTATGATTAAATAGAGTTATACAATTCACTAAATTAAGATTTAAGTAAGATTAATTACTAAATTATTATAAATATTATGACATGTTAGTTTTGTTTCAATACTTTTTATGGATATAAGACTTACTGGTTTAAATTATAATATGCTAATTTGTTTTCCTATTTTCCATTTAATTTCTGTAAATTTTAGAATGCATGTTCTCGTATTATTTTAATGATCTTAGTTGTTGATTCTTGTCTTAAATATACTCGAAAAATATTATGAATTGATTCTTGAATGGTATGTATTTATTGTTGATTAGCGATTAATTCCTGTATGATATATATTTATTAAATATTTATTTAGTTATTTAAAATAATAAAATAATCTAATTTTTCTTTTGGTATAAATTAAAGGTGAGACAGTTACCCTATACAAAACAAACAATAAGAAATGCACTGAATGGAAATATGAATGTTTTATACCGCAAGTTAAAAAATGAAACTTTACTTCAAAATGACATATCGATTCATATTTAAATTTTGCACTAATCTATTGGCACCTACTGAAAAAATGTGATACTTTTAGACAAAAAAAACTAATTCAGTTATGTGAAATGGATTTGAGTTTAACTGGTACGAAGATTAAGGAGCATTCCTGTTCAAAATTATCAACGTCTTCGGTTCTTAATTTAATTGATGTGATAAGGGAAGTTGTTAGATCTATAGCTGATAAAGTGATTATTGGTATTCAATATTAAAACAAACAGCTATAACAAAAGTAATTCTTTTATTTTGGAGCAACTAGCTTCACATTCACTCGTGCGTAATAATCACTATAGGAGTATCCCCCAGTGAACAGATAGAACGACTAAGATTATACATACATTGTATACATAAAAATAATACAATACAATTCATAATTAAATTAGATACTTATACTAATACATAAAAAATGTAAATAAATGCATTTACACAATAAAATATATATAAAAATTGATGTTAATAGTATATATAGAGATTGTTGATGATTGTACTATAGATTGTACTATTGATGTTAATAGTATATATATATAATATCAGAGGGTAATCTGAAGGTTGTTCGATAAGCTAATTCTGCAACTGTTGCGTTTATGTCGGATTTATTGGCCATCAAAATCCAAGTAAGACAATAGACCGAGCTTTAGTTCACTTTTGTTAACTGTGGGCCATGATAGAATTCTTTAGATGTCTGTGGAAAGTTCCACAAATACATTAGACTGGAGGAGGTAAGAGGTTGTGTGAATTCAATTTGTGCCTAAAATATCATCCAGATTTTCAAATAGAAGGGAATCAAAGTTTCTACCTTGATCCGTAGTAATAATTACTGACCAAAACGAGGTACCCGATTATGATTTAGTGCTGTACAAGTTTTTACAACGGTCATATCTCTATTAGAAATAGCTTGCGACCATTTAGTGAAACGATCAACTTTCGTCATGTAAATAATATAACCATCAAATGGTCGAAGTGGACCAGCGAAGTCAATGTTAATGTGAGCAAATCGAGCATATATCAAAGAAAAGGTTCCTAAAAATATTTAGTATGTCTTTGAATTTTACAAAGTTAGCAATTATGACGATTGAACAAAATTTTCAATAATTGAATTCATGTTAGGCTAAAAATAATATTTAATAATTAGTTTTCAGTTGTTCGAATGCCAGAATAGAAAAGATTGTGAATATTTTCAAAAACTATTGAACGAAAAGATTTTAGAATGTATGGACGTGGTGAATTTGTATATATGTCACAATACAAAGTTACATTCTTTAAAGGAAAATAATGTTTTTCAATTGTATGATTTGAATTAAGATGATTTTTAAGTTCAGAGTCACTTAATTGTGCGAGGTAAATGTCATGATAATTCAAGATTTTGCTTGAAATTTCATTGACCTCAATGCAAAACAACGCATTCGCAACAATGTTTTCTGTTCCTTTAACATATCGAATATCGGTAAAAAAAATTGTGATAGAAAGTCTAAATGTCTTATTTGGTGAGATGAGCATTTATAGGGCTTTTGATTGAAGGCTTCTGTTAGGGTTTTTTGATCTGTGTAGATTGAAAATTCCCTACCTTATAGAATGTGCAGAAATTTTTTTATGTTAGAGGTTCTCTATCATATCTTGACCAATTTGTTTGAGTTTTGAAAGTTTCATAGAGAAAATTTCAATGGGTTAGCAGATCCCATTTGATAGATGATTTAAAGAGCTTCCATTGGCAAATAAAGATGCATCAGTTCAAAGAAATAAAGGAGCACCTGGAATTGGTTGTTTTTAAGAGAGTAAACTCGGCGACTGCCCTTTTAGCATTTAAAAAAGACTTTTATGCCTTTTAAGATCATTGGAGAGAAGTTTCAGATTTCTTGCTGGTCGTAGTGATTTCATTTTATTAGTATGATCTTCTATAAATCTCATTAATGGCAATAAATAGGAGCAGCCTTGGGTAGAAATCTTCGATAAAAATTTACCATACCTAAAAATCTGCGAAGTTGAGTAAGGGAAAGGCATAACTATTGGATGGGCGCATATCTCCTAGATCCAACCTACGCTAAAATTCCATTTTTGCAATTTTAAGACGTTTAGTTCTCGTCGATGCTTTTCACAAAAACAGGAGAAGCAAAAGTTTCTATATGATATATAGCAGAATATTTCACAATTTGGCTTGTACAAGGCGCTTTAATAATGTTAGGAAAATTATTCAGTAATTCTGAAAAATTATCTTCACAAAATATATATTTGATGCAAAATAAATACCAACATTATTAACAATACCATAGACATTTAAATTAGCACAAATATCATTAAAATGACAATTTCTAAGATCTAGTTGCAAGCTAAAATAATGAAGAAAATCTGCTTTTTTCAAACCCAAATCTAAAAATAGCAAATTTTGTTTGTAAACATTAATAGTTGTGCTATAGCCTGCAAAGAAAATTTTGACAGGAACAGACAATTCATCGTATTTGGAAGTAGGAATTAAATTACTGTCACTTCCAGTAAAAACTAGGAAACCTACATTGATTTTGAGATCCCGTACACAAATGTGAGGAGAATTACAAGGCGAGGAATATGTCGCTTCTACTCCTTACTGTTTAATTTATACCCTTTTTGACTTCAGTTTCAATGTCATAAGCTATGTTAAACTGTTATTTGCAATACTTTACTTAAGTTTCACAAAATGAACAAATTTATACATAATTTTGAAGAAATTTTAGAAACATTTTAAAAATGATACCTAATTTATGTAAATTTAGTATCAAAATAAACCTTGTTCATGTATCTAGAGGTGGAACTAAAATCGTTTAGCTACTTAAATAAATAAAAATTTCATAGCCAATCTAAGAACTATAACAAAAAATTTGCCATATTTTACAATGTTGTTATACAAATAATAGAACATAATTCAAAAAATATTTTTATTATGAACCTTATTTTAGTTCTAGCTCTATAAAATGTTATGAGAAAAGATAGTTCCAAGTTTCAAAGATATTTAGCAATAATATTTTGAGTTATCACTTTTATTTTATTTAGCAATAATATTTTGAGTTTTGGAGTTCTTAAAATACGCAAAAAAAGCTGATTTTGAGAAAAATGCATTTTTATTACAATTTATCATATATTCTCTATATGTACATAATTACTTACTTTAAATTCACTAGTTTTATAGCTTATACCTTCTGTTTGTTAATTTTTAACTATTTTTTTTTCTTTTTAACTTATCTACTTTTTTTCTGGCTACTTTTACCGTTGACAAAGAATGTTGCTTTGACTCTGTTACTCGAACTTCATCCAGTTCTGAAAAATGTTTTACTGGAAATACACTGAAATGTTTCAATATATCCAATAATCCCTTATTAAACTGAATTACTGCCATATATCCTCCTAATCGCAATGTTGGCAAAGCAACAAACACTTCTTTTGGAATGAATTTCCATAAAATTCCTTCGAAATACTCGTCTGCTTTCTGAGTTTTTCCTGGTAAGCATTTATCTAATATGTTTTTATCGCATAACTTCATGTATATTGGTTTGACAATGCTAACCAAATTTTGTGGAAATAATTTAGACTTGTCCTTGAAAATTTGTTTAATGTGTGATACAGCTCGTTGATATTTGCACCAGCTCGATACAAACCAACTGATTCTATAGCACCAGATGACCCTATATGTTTTGTGCAGTTATCAAAAGTGTTTAATTCTTCATTTTTTGAATCTCAAAGTCTACATACTTTAGACGTGAATTCCACGTTTAATACCTCCCTGTATCTATTGTGTTAACAGAGACACATCCATTCAAGGATGAATATCCTCTCCGTTGCCAAGTTCCATCATCGACACACCACATTGAGATAATGCAGAATCATTTCCATTGCCACTATTTTCCAAAGCAGCTTCATTAATCGTACAGCATACTAACACATCGATCAATAACTCCCGAGACTAACCCAGAGATGGCGCTCGTAGTAAACCAGTAACCAGGTCTTTCTAGAGTACTAACCTTTGCTTGATACGTGTCAAAATTTTAAGTCGATCGGACCAGGAAAAAGGTTTTTTGAAGTGAAGTGAAAAAGGTTTTTTCCAAGTGGGTGCCGCGATTGCTTTCGATGGAACAAAAACAGCAACGAGTCGATGATTCAGAAAGCTGTTTATCGCTATTTACTCGCAACAAAAAAGATTTCTTGCGGAAAAAAAAAAAAGATTTGGAAAAGCGTTGGAACGATTGTATCATCCTAAAAGGTGATTAACAAAAGGTGTTATGTTGATGAATAAAAAAAAATTTTGCAAAAAAAATGTTGTTTTCAATGTTAGACTCGGGAGTTATTGATCGATGTGTTACATTTATTTTCAAATATGTGTAAAGGATTTTTATGTATGAATATCAACTAATGTTTTTAATTCATTTTTATGATTTATATACCTTCATTCATAGGAGTTATTGATCGATGTGTTATGTAACTAGCTAGCTAGGAAACCAAATGCTTTCTTCGACGGAACATTTACATTGATAGCAGAACAAAGTTTTTGGGCTGCAGAATATCCTTTACCAATGACTCTCATACCAAAAACAAATGAAAGATTAACATTATGCAATTTGTTTACTTTATCAGAAGAATAGAAAGAGAAAGAATAATTACAGTTTTCCCATTTTAAAATCATGTTCATGGCTAATCCAAAAACAGACCCTTGCATCACATTAATTCTTCTTTCAAAACATACAGGACAAGATAATAATAAAAATTACATGATTGAATTTCCTAAGTTAAAAATAACATTTCTTCATCCTTTTCTGTAACATCTGAAGATTTGAAAGAATTCATCAATTTTATTTCACTCGCAGTTGAAATATCTAAATCAATACTAATTTTTTCCTTCTCTGGAACTGAAACATTATTAGAGTACCTATTTCATTTGAATTGTTTTTTACGAAAATTACTTTTATTTCTGTTATTTCCCATAGCTGTAAAAATACTAATACCAGAAAATAAATTCAGTATAATTTCAAATAAAAGTCAATAACTTTTGTTTTGCAACTAAACAAGCACACTTGTCATCAAATCAAGCTGTATGTAAATAAAACAACATTGTCAAATTTCATTAAATTATACGTCGTCAGACACTAGCAAAAGGTATAATTATTTTAAATATTGCATCAAATGATTTCTAAAATTATATTAAAAAGAAATATGGTATTTTAATTCTGTTTGACAACTTTAAAGGGCATTTAAATACCGACTTCCGGTCATTTAAATACCCACATCTGGTTTTTTGAGCTTTACTAACTCTTTAATATCTTGGCTTTTAAGTGACGTAGAAGCAAAATAAGAACAATTTATAAAGTTAAATGAATGCTTTATTAAAAAAAAAACAAAAATCTGAAAATGTGATTTTTTGCGAAAATTGACCATTTCAACGTATTCGTATACCTTGAATATTGAAATATTACTTTAAACTATTACAAAAGTAAACCTTTTATTAACAACATCCGCTCGTGCATAGTAGGGAGCTTTTCCATAATTTTACATAATGGAGGGGATTCCCCGGCAGAGATAAACAGAGTAAAATATGAAAAATGCAGAGGTTGCGCTTTTTTTAATTGAGTGATTGACATGAAATACAAATATCGCTACGATCACTACAAGCACATTGAAATCTTCTTTTTTTTACTCCACTCAATCCAACACATTTCTTAAAATCCTTTTTTTATAACTTACGTACACACGAAGAAGGAAATCCTTATGTATGAGCGAAATTCAAAAAGGTCTGAAAGTCTTAAATCGGATGATGTAACTGAAACAATTCGTGTTACCAATGCGTGCAGTTATGTAATAAATGGAACCCAAATAAATTTGAAACAGATCTATAGGTTAAGTTTGATTTGGAAGCCATTCGCCACCCAAACTAAATTTAACTGGTGGCAAAATTTAATGAGTTATCGGCGTAAATTTCCGTCAAGTTGTCATAGTCGAAGGAATCCGGATTCACCATTATACTCATCAAAAATTAAGGAAAAATCCAAACAATAGACTGCTTCTAGTAAACCTATTCCAAAGAAGGCGAAGATGGTTTCATTGACCAGAAAAGATATAAAGATATTTATTGGGAAGCTAAGGAAGATATGGATATTCAAAAAGCAAAACGTTTACTGATTATTATTTCATTAAGTTATTTCACCTTATTTTCCTATTCCTATTATATAATTTTCTATTACTAACACTGATCTTCCATTACTTAGTGGTTTTTCAAACATTATTCTTTAAACTGACCTAACATTTTATAAATATTTTTTTTTGTTTGCTTTTTTGCAACTTTTTTTTTCTATAAAAAAATTATATTTTTATATTCCTGTAACATGTAATAGTCATAAATAATAAAGATATATTTACGAATTAAATATTTGTGTCTGTAAAACAAATATTTTTTACTGCAATTGCTAAAAAACACAACTCAATGTGAAACTATCTTAACTTTGGTTTTACCTTAATTCTCTATAGAACTAAATAAAAACACATAAAAAGCCAGATTTCTTTTTAGTTCCTATTTATATAAGTTTCGGAAAACCGTGTAGTTTTTACTTTCACTCATTTTCAAATAAACTAGAATTTCTTACACTGAGTTACATAAAATTCATTTGTAATTATGAGAAAAAGGTGAAGGGATGAAGGAAGATTGTTTCACTCTACGCAACCAAAATTCCATTTTCTGCTTTCAAAAATTTCCATTTTGTGGAAACTTCTTGATACGGCTGAGGGAGAAATAATAGAAATGTAAAATAGACTCTTCATAAAGATAAAGCGGTAAAGAGAAAAAGCACATCTGATTTTTAATGAAAACTTTTTTCCGAGAAGTTTACTTGCGATGTCACTCAACCTGGAACACAGGGAAAAGAACACGGTATTTACGATTCCGTTTTCAGCATCCTCCCAAAAAAAAGCGAATGGAATTGTTTTTAAACATCTTGAGTTAGATGGTGGTAAAATTGCTTTATACAATGCATGCCGTGATATTTTAATGGGAAGAAACAGAAGGTTGTCGGAAATGTTCGAAGAAGGAAAAAGAATCATAAGAGTCATTTTGGTATTGTAACAGAGAATTTATCGCATAAATAATTTTTAAGGAATTGCGAGGAGTTTTTTGACATGAATTTATTTTTCATTAAATTTCGAAATTGCACATTTCTCACAATGGAATATTTTCCATGCCATATTAAAATAAAAAAATTATTAGAAATTGTAATAAGTATAAAAAAAGATCTTAGTACTGTTATATAGCTTATTTTTATGTTCAATAACTTTATTTCTAAATTAGTGTATAAATTGTAATCAATAATGTCGATGAAATCTCGTTTCTTTCTACATTTTAATTAAAATTCACTTACACACCATATTATTAAAATTAATAATCAACCAATAATAAAGAAGGAAATCAGGAATTTCTTGAAAACAATGAAAGAGCATGGTAGGGGTAATTGAGTAAGATTTAAAAATTTTGATTGATTAGTTGGTATCCATAAATTTGCTTTAAAATAAACACCAGGATTATTGGTAGAATGCCCAAAGAAACCATGGTAACCCAAAGGTCTTAAAGCTGCACACCAGACCCTGGGGTGAAAATCACCCCCGCACTTAACATTTATTTGCAAAAAGAAAAAAATTCAAAATTTTTTACAATAGGGTAACAAAAAATAGTACACATGTTGGAGAAAAGAACAAAAAAATAAAACATTATCCGAAAATCAATGGAAAACAAGATCAAGTAATTTGTTACAGAAACGTCATAATTCAAACGACTTTCATTTTTGACGACCTCGTTGTAATACTTCTAATTTCTCACTTTTCTTTTCTTTCTCTTTTTTTTGGAACGTACATCAATCTGCACCCCATTAACGTCACTAATTTCCAATAATACCGGATGCCGGTGACTACTACACGCAATCACACAGAAAGGAATATTAAAAAAATCGTAAATGAAGTACTAGACAAAAATATATACATAAATTCTAGGAATGCAATTAAAAGCACACAATATGGAAAATTGAAAATTTAGAAATGTGACCAAATATTGAAACGATTATGAAATTTGTTGGGTAATTTTATGAGATGTAAGATTACGGGATTTAAGTATGGAAGGCAAATTGAGATTTTCACACACAGACTTTAACCAAATAGATTTAGCTTCAACAAAAGCACATTTAAATGAAAAATTTTGTAACAGGGCAAGAGAAAACGTAGAGGTTAGCATCTGCAACAGAGTCACAGGAATATAAAGGTATACTTTTCAAATGGAAACGATTTAAGTAATAAACGAAGGGACCGTGATAAGTTAAGAAGCTAACAATAAAACCTGAATTGGAATAAAAATTCAAATTTGGTCTTGGAATATAGGACTGAACCGAATACCGGTATTACAAGCTGACCACCAGGACTCCCAGACAGAAAGAAGCTTATTTTTTAAAGGGAGCAAATGAATCTGCAAATGAATGTTTTGCAAATGAATCTGCAATTTCATTGTAATAATCCCCGATGTGGCCCGAACCCAATATAGGTTGCAAAAATCACAATAGGTTTACTAATTTTTCTTTAATGCCGATTTATTTCTGGTACTCTACAGTAATAAAATTGATGATAAACTTTCGGAATAAATAGAAACTTTGATATTATGAGAGACGGCATACAATACAGCCAAACCAATTGCTGAAAGAGAAGACTGGAAAACTGAATTATAAAAATTCAGGTAAAAAAGTAAGAACAGTTTTGTAATGGAGTAAGAGAAACTTTAGTTATAAACGTAAATTGGATCACAAACTAAAATATGAATTTTTTCTTACACTTTACAATATAGTCGCCATTAACATTTAAACAATTGTCAAGTCGTGGCACCAACTTTTGAATCCCATCATCAAAGAACTCTGCCGCCTGACCTTTAAATCAGTTAATAATAGTTTCTTTCAATTTGTCATTATTTTCCAAACGCTTTTCACCAAGAAATTCATTAAATTTTGGAAACAAATTAAAGTCTGATGGTTCTAAGTCAAGGCCATATGGTGGAAAATCCAGTACTTCCTAATGAAAATTGTCCATTTCCATCTTGGTTCTTGCCGCAACATGAGATTGAGCATTGTCTTGAAGCAGAACGACGACGCTAGGAAGCAGTCCCCGATGGCAATTTTGAATAACACATCTAAATTTTAAAATGTTTCACAGTACCTCTCAGAATTTCTTGTTATTCTTCTTGGTAAAAAGTCTAACTGAAAAATGCCTTTCCGGTCCCAAAAAGCCGTAGCTATGATTTTCTGAGTAAAAGATTCTCTTTTGAATTTTCGTGGTCGTGTAGGTGAGTTTGATAGATGTCACTCAATGGATTGATGTTTACTCCTAAGTGTTGTACGCAATTCACGTTTCATCACAGGTCACTATGTGGCTCAAGAAGTCACTATCCCAATGATAGCACTCCAAAAAGGACAAATAATGTGCCCTTCGCTTCTTCTGACAACATTTTCGATGCCCATCTCGCACTCATTTTTTATAGTGAAGTTTGTCAGTAATCATGTGATGAACTACTGATTTTGAAGCTTGTGGAAATTTCTGATGAAACTCGTCAATAGTGAAGTGCCTGTTTCGGTGTATTTCCTCGTCAACTTTTCGTGTCAAGTATTCATTCATGACAGTAGACTTTCCAGATTGTTCATCATGAACATTTGTTCTTCCTTAATTAAAAAACCTACAGTATTTACGCAAATTTCCATCATTTATTACAAATTCTCAATAAATTTCAATATGTTACCGGTGAGTTTCAGTAGGATGAAATTCTTTTGCATTTAAAAACCGTATAACTGAGCACACTTCACAATCGGCGGGATAACTCACTGACATGGTGACAAACTGAAGCAGTGCAACAAAACACCGGCTTGAACTTGAAACGTAATGGCTGTGTAGTGAGTGACTGGCCAAGAATGACAGATATTGAACTGATTGACGTCACTTGATAGGATGCGCGAACACAATGCGCACTCACACTCGTAGTTTTTGTGAAAATTAACGCTTTAATTAATGTATGTGGTAAGAAACATGTCACTCAAAGTATTGTCCATCACTAGCCACTACTTTCTCCCATCTTTCAGGTTCTATATGAATTTCAAGTAAGAAAAACGATACGTCTTTTGAGTATAGAAGTATAGAAGCACTGCTTTATTTTCATAAGTACAGAAGCACTGCTTTAACAGGCCATGTGCGATTGAATGAAATGAGTGACAATCGGAAGGGGCTATATCCCGTAAACACGGCTTGTGGGAAAGTACTTTCCATTTTAGATTTTCCAAGTAGGTTTTCACCGTTTTTGTACCATGTGGCCTAGCGTTGTCATGTAACAAAATCACCTTGTCAGGTGACTGCTGACATTGCAGTCATTTTCCCTTCAGAGCTATGCTCAAACGCTTCATCTGCAGTCGATAACGACCTCCTATAATAATTTTGTTCGGTTTAAGCAACTCAAAAAACATTATACCGGTCTGATCTCATTATATGCAGAAGAGAAGAGATCTTTATCTCCAAGATCATTATCTTTGAAGCCTCGAAACCAGTCTCTGCATATTGTTTCCATCTGGGCATGCTCACTGTAAGTCTCAACAAGAATTCTGGGTGCTTCAGCTGCAGATTTCTTTTGAATAAAATAATGTAATTAAATTCCTCGCAAATACTCTTTCTTTCGTACAAAACTCGCCATTTTCAGAATGGAGAAAAAAATACTGCTTACATGGTGGGGAACTAACATACTCTGAAGTTCAATTTTATCGACTATGCTACCTTATAGATTCGTTACCATCTAAAATGACATGCATATCCCTAGTAATACCATATTCCTTGGTATTTCTTCCTTTTCTTTCTAGGACAAATTAATATGCAAGAGTCATTAAACAACACTCTTAATGGATTGAAACGAGACAATAACTTTTCACGAATTTATAAGAAAATCAAAGTAATCAAAACATAAAATAAATATTTAATCACGCTTGTGATTTTACTCCCCATCCACATCTGAAACCATCACATAATACTATAACAATGTACGTATGAACCAGTTTGGTTTCAATCCTTAGAAGAACTTTGCTTGGGCCAACTATATATACTAGAGTGCAATACTTAAGTAACAAATGCACTTTTTCCACAAACAACTATAAAATTGTTTAAAAGAGCTTTCTTGCGACCAGTGTAGTTTAAAGGCAGTCCAGTAGAAGGTGATGCATATACAAATATCAGCACTATGACATCAGAGGGGACGTCACTGCACGCAAACGCGTAGAATGCGCACTCTCAGTGCAAAGGCATCTTAAAAAGGAGGAAGGAATCATTTCCGGACATTTCCTGCAAGAGAGCGTGAAATCGTATGTACATAATGGCTACTAAATAACCATCATGATGCCTTTACACGTGGTATAGTGATTGGCAAGCTTGAAGAGGCCAAGTTTGACAAGTGTTGCACAAGAGTTTGGAATTGAAAAAAGTGTAGTTTCAAGAGCATGGAAACCCTTCAAAATGACAGGCACAGCTGTAAGAAACGTTGTTGGGGTCGGCCGAGAAAAATAACTGCTAGTGACGACTTGCTTTTCGAATTATTGAATATATATACATATTTTAATATAATTAATGTATATATTTCTTAATATTTTTTATCCTTGAAAGAAAAATAAATATACAAGTCTTAAGAACCCCGTTTCTATAAAATTTTTCACAAGAACAAATGTTACATTGAAGTAGCTAATTATACATATGAATTTATTTCCTGAAATTATTATAAAAACAATAAAAAATAATAATTTGCTCTTTACTTTTGTACATTATGTTCATAAAACTATATTTTTCCATTTTAATGAATGTCAACATGATATTTTAAACAAAAAAAACGGATGTGAAATATTTAAGAATTTTTATACTAGTTTCGAGAGCAATGCATTTTCCACCGTGACCAGCCAGCATTCCAGGTAAATTTATTTATGTCGATAACAAATAAACATTTACTTAATTGAAACTCAAAACAGATCAAATCTAACTTAATATAAATATTTACTCAGAATAAACTGAAACAGATGGTAACCGTCAACTAAGCGAGGAAAAATAAACATGTAGCTCCTAATATTTAAGTCAATTTCGATGCAATTAAATTAAGAGAACTTAGCTTCTGTTATTTACATAACCAGTTACTTTAGTACAATTATTTGTGAGCATTACCTTGTGCATGCATTGTAGTATTATAAGATTAATCTATATTATCTGATGTTTGGTATGATCTCAAATATAGATAATATTAATTTACAATGCATTATACCTACAAATCTTATCTTGGAGACTTTATTTTGGTAAGCAGCATTTATTCGGTTCACAAATGCAATTTAAATTTAAGAATTAATTATTTATTACTTATAATTAACTTAATATTAAGCCCTTTCTTGTAACATTCGGTTTACATGAAATGTACTTTACAGCATTTCTATCAAACTATAAAATACTTTCAAACAAAAACATTTCGTTGTTTTCGAATTTAAAACATTTATATACTCAAATGGAATACTAAATTTATCTTCAAAGAATTTTATTTTATATTTGAGTAATTATGCCTTTTATAATGTTCCTCTGTATTATAGTCGAAATTTCAAAAGTAACTATCATATATATGACAGCACGAATCATAACACAATAAGCAATGTGCTGTGTTTCTGTTATAAGCGAATCCAAATACTAGTATAAATTACATTTTGTTTAATAAGTTCATAACTATTAAATTTTATAATATAATGTCGTATTCATATATTTCTTATATTATGCTTTTGTATACTGAAAATCCTCAAAACATTTTTTTCGTCGGAAGTAATACATGACTAAATTGTATACTTGAGAAAAGAGAGCAGCAAAAAGAGGAAACGAAGCCAAAAGGACCATTTACTAAATTATTTACATAGGCTATTTTAGTAAATTCAACAGATAATGACATTCTACTTAGTGAAAAGCTGTTGACCATTGCAATTATTACTGATGACTTTATTCTAATTATTTGTTATATTATTTGTTATACTAATTTCAATATATATATATAAATATAAATAAATATATATATATATATAAATTAACTAGTTTTATTGATTACAATTTATTAAGCTTTATAAATATTAAACTTTCAAGAATTTTTAAATATTTTACAGTTTTGTTATATGGGGCATAAGCTTGAGCTATAAAAACCAGAATAAGTTAAATTTATTTATTTACAATCCATTTTTCTTAAGGAGTTGTAATTCTATTACGTAATTTGTTGTAATTCTAGTTATAATGCTTGTTCTTGGTCATTAAATTTATTTGCTAGGTAGTAATTATTTTTACTTTTAGGTATTTATTAATAATTACTTTGCAGTAACATCTGCATATGCTTAATAATTGCTTTAAACTTTATCAACACAGCATATTATAAATCCTTTTTCGGAATTTTGTAAATTGATCTTTTAATTCATGTATTTTTATCCTACTGTATGTTGTGGTCTATATAATTAATGTTCTTATGGCCTTGAAATTACAATTTCGACCATTCTTATTATCTTTAATGTTTTCATAAATTATAAATTAATCTACCGATTTTTTGTTATAACCAAAGCCATTTTTATAATAAGAATTTTAATTGGTTGCAAGTCCTTATGTTTTTCGAAATTAATATTAAAATAAATCATATTTAAGAACCCGTTTAAGAATATCAATGCGATATTATTTTCTTCTATATTATATTTATTTACCAGATAATGAGTAACATCTTTAATAATATACATAAATTGGCTATTTATTTTATTATCTTCAGCAAGGAAATCTCTTAAAAATTTATTTCTTTATTCTTTAAAACAAAAATAAAGTATTTAATATTTTTCATATAATATTTTTTTTCCAAACTTACTATCTATTTCATTTGTCATTTTAATTATTTCATCTTCAACTAGACAATTTCATATACATCTATGATTTCTCTTTTTTCTATTATTTTTAACCTCTTTAACTTAATAAAGATTAAATTTTTTGTAAAAAATTCTTCATTTTTTGTGTTCGAATTTTTTTAAAAATATTTCTCTTAAAGTATAAAATACATTAAGTACATATGGATACATAATATTTTAAAAACTGTTAAAATAGTTTTCTCACCATGACCTTTTTTCGGTTGTTTTTTAGTATAAGTTTCAAAGCTTACAAATTTATGCAAATAAAAATGGCTTATCTTAATATTATGTCTATTTTTGACAATATTATATCTTTTGTATCAAATATATTTTGATTGAATCTATTTTTATTACTATTTCAAGTTCTCCAGCATATTTATATAGATATATTTATTGTTTAATAAATACAAGCAAATTAAATGTTTTGCAAAACAGAAACTTAAACTTTTGATAATATTGTTCACTATTTATCATAATGCGAGTCTAAAATCTTTTATTACTACTTAATATTACATGATATTACTACATTTTATTACTACATGATAATTACTACTTAATATGATCTTATAAATTATACTGTTATCTAATTTTTTTTTTGAATTTTTTATTTAAAGAATAATCATTTATATTCCTATCAATTAATTCTTCACTCGGAAGTACCTTGGTAGTTTTTTTTTTTTTTTTTTTTATTTTTTTTAAAAATCTCGTGTTTTATATTTTCAATACGTTTAATATTCTTTATAGATATCATACCCCTCCAATTTATCTTGTAATACATAATAAATCTTATGAAATTTTTAAGAAAATTAATATAATTTTAAAATAATTTATTCCGCCTTACAAGTGTCACGTCATTGCTAGCATATAAAATCATTGCATTATATGTACATAAAAGTTAATAAAATTTTTGAAATTAATTTTTAATTCATTCAAAATTATTGCTAAATAGCATCTAAATGAGAATCTAATGTTTTTAATGCGTATTGTATTCTCAATATCCCATCTTTTCAGGTGGGATATAGAGAATTTAGTTTTTATGTTATATAAAATAAATTGCGATTAGTAGCCTAACATTAAGTAATATTTAATTATATTGGAATGATTCATAATTTAATTCCTTTACATAAGTAAAAATAAGAGAGTAAAATTCTAGACTTATGGTTGTTAAAATGTGTTGGTGTGCAGACGACGATAATTTTTTTGAAAAAAATCTTCCATTTCCCAACTAAAGAAAATGAATTCTGTTTAATACTTCTGTCAAATTTCATATAATGTGCAAATTATTTCTCGTAAATCCAATTTCAATTTCAGAAATCTAAAACGTATTATATTTTAGTAACAAAAGTTTTTCAACTTAAGTTCAAGCAATGTTTTCTTAAATATATCTTATCACGTTTAATGAATGAGTGTAATAATTTATTCTAAGTCTACACATATTTAAGTAATATTTTAATTTTTAATTATAGTAGGCAATTTTAGCAACATTTTAATCTGCCTGACATCTTTTTAAGAAATATTTATTTTAATATTTTGTCTTAAAAATTTTTGATCCTTAGCTTATAATCATTTTCTTTTTTTTAAAAAAAACATCACATGTATTTTAAAGCAAGCATCAACCCAAATGATGCATCATGATAAGGAATATGGTGGATTTTTGTTCCAAAAAACTAATTAATTTTTATAATATGATGAATTAAAGAAGAAGAAATAAACAAACGTAAAGTAATATGAATGTGTACAACTCTAAATAAAAAAAATTTACACTACGACCTAAAATTTATAACTTTTACAGAAATAAATTTACAATTCTAATTTGTAATTTCAAATAATTACAACAAATGATAAAAACTTGGACCTTAGAATTGTGCTTTAAGACACAATATTCTGCTTTCACCTCAGTAATTTCAGTTAGGAGAAAGAAAAATTATCCAAATGTATTTAAATACTTTACTATGTTTGAAGTTTTAAATTATTATTGAACCAGTTAGCAAGATGTGTGTACTATATTTTAGAAAAAAAAAATTCTTATCTCTAAATTTTGCTTAGAAGTTCTATGAGTTCTTTTCTCATTCATTTTGATTTTCTTAAACCTCGAAATAAATATTCAAAACTAATTGAATTAAAAAAAAAATAATATGAATGAATAACTAAATACAGCATACATACAAACGCTCATTCTATAAAATCAGATGAACTGAATTAAAACAATTGCAAATATGAATATTATTTTGGTGGAATATTTCCTGAAAAGCTGTATTAAAGCATCCGTAGTTTAAATGGATGAATTCAGTCATATATCGAATATATTATTTTATTAAAGTAATTAAATTTCTACATTTAAGGTACCTGACTAGGTTGAAAAAGCCTTTTTTGAAGAAAATTTCGATTTTTTTTTTCTGATTGTAAATTAAAGTCCTACTTTTCAAGATTCCATAACAGTTTATTTTTACGTAAAACTCAAGGTATAGCATTTTTAATAATGCGAAGTAGTTGAAAACGAAACCGGAAGTAGTGACATCTCAGACCAGATATACACGATTTATCCTTTTTTAAGGCATTATTTCCCTAAAATAATGTTTTAAAACCTTAATTTTAATTTTCAACTCACTAAGCCACAATTTATTTATAATTATTTCAAGCAATTCCATTGTAGATGATTGGCAACAGTGTTTTCGACTATCGCTAATGTTTGTTTACATTTTTGGTTCTTGTTATTTCGTTTATGTTTAGTTTTTTTCTGTGTTTTACATTACTTTCAGTTCTTTTTTTGTTTGAAACTAAATTTAAATTAATTTTTCTTCAAAATATGAGTAGAAGTGTGTATATAATGTGTTAAAAAGTTTTTAAGAAGCTTAAACTCTATATGATTCAGCATGTCAAGGAGAAAAGACTGCAGACTACAAAAAAGAAGTAAACCTGAACATGATGAAAAGTATTCATCAGGTTATTTAGCTAGGAACTTAAACATTGATTGACAAACTTAATTTAGAGTATAATTTCCTTAAAATTAATTTTTCCACGCAATTCTGTGGCAAATACTACCAAACAAAGTATTTGTTGAGAACTATGCATTGTGTTTGGTGCTTACATTAGTGTTGTAAAAGTTAATAATAAATTTGATAGTTTATTATGCAGATTAAAAGGAAATGCGCATCATTGTTTATTCATTTAATAATGTACAGGGACAAACAGTATATGATAGTGAGTGCATTGAAGTGTTAAAATGCTAATCACTGTCAATAGCAAAAATTTCCAGTAGAAAGCTTGGTGCCATAAGAAAGAAAAAAAATACACACAATAATGGAAGGAAAACATGGAATGACCTATAAAATTGAAGAATGTTAAGCTATTTAACTTTTAATTTAAATATACATATACATTTTAAAGGTGTGGTTTTTTTTAATAAAATTTTCACACAATTTTTGCTCGAAAAATAGGGTATCTCCATAACAATCAGCCTAAATTGAATGAAATTTGGTACAAATATTCCAAAAACCCTCAGAGTATTACAAACCACAGATTTAGATATAGTTACATTTATTCATATTTTATAGTTACTTTCGGATTAAAACATTAATCAATTTTGACGAAAAATCATAATGTCAACTTCAAATGCTTATGCAAAAATCATTAATGTCAACTTCCAATGGTTATGTAATACTTTTTTTTTGAATTATTCCTTAACATGTACTGTGTGACTATTCATAGAGATTATGAAGTATATATATATATATATATATATATATATATAAAACAACATATTTTTTAAATTATGTTGATATTGAAAATTTTGCTAAAATTTCATAAAAGGCATTTTTTTAAACTTAAAGGTAATATATGTATATATTTATATACATTCAAATGTTTGTGTTATTATAAGTCTGTTTCTATTGTTTGTAATTATAAAACTTTCCTGATTGTCAATTTTTGAAAATTAGTCTGTAATCCATGTCAGATATGTTTCGAAGAATTAAAAAAGGCTCTCACTACCATAAACAAAAACTTCCACAAGAGGGCTTAGGTCCATTAGGAAAAAAAAAAAAGAAACATATATATTGCAGATTAGGAAGGTATAACATATAAAACTGGAGAATTTTAAGTTATTTCTGTAATATTAACTTTAAGTAACATATGAATATATTTTTTAAATGTGTTTTTTGAAGAATGAATTTTTCACCAAAAGTCATGCACGAAAAACGTGATATCTCCAAAGCATTAAAACCAAATTCAATAAAATTTGGTACACATATTTAATAAGTCCTTAGACCGCAGGTTTTGAGATAGTTACATTTAGACATATTTTAGAGTCTTTTTCGGTCCAAAACATATAGTAATTTTGATGAAAAATCATAAACATCAATTTCGAATCCATATAAAATATTTATTTTTGAACATAATTATTATTCTACGGTAAGTTACACTTTACAGGATGTAAGAAGTATTTGAATGAAATAAAAATCCATTATGTCTATTATTTATTTAATTATGCTGTTTTTCTTAACGTTGTAAATTTTGCTGAAATTTCATTAAAAAAACAATTGTTTTTCAAAAACTAGAGATTGTATATGTATATAAATATAATTTTATTGCTTTTTGAGTCTATTTTTATCTTTTGACACTAAAAGACTCTTTTGAAAAGCATTTTTTAAAATATTGGTCTTCGAACCTAGTCGGGTGCCTTAAAGAAAATTCATTCCTTTCTGTATCACGTTTTTTTTAATTCATTTTGATAATTAAACCTAATTTTCTTCACCTAACTTCCCAATCTTAGATTATTTCATTCATATTAATTTTTAATGTTCATTGCCAGACATTTCTATTATTTAAATGAAAAAGAGATGATTAAAAATTAAGAATGGGCAATTAAATAGCGTTAATTATCCTTTTCAATTTAAAAGTCATCCATTTTTTTTAATTTCTCAAGAACTTTGTTCTTTTCATTACTTTCATACAGCAGATAATTCTGTAAAAAACGCAAAAACTTTTTTATAATTTAAAACTAATTACTTCCATCATCTGAGTTTTTTTAAAAAAATATATCTAATAGACAAGTACCACTCTAATTATAAAATTGCCAGAATGTTTTTTCCATATACTTAAAGATAGTAACTTTAATTATTAATAGTAGCATTAAAAAAAAATTATTTGCCATCATTCTTCTTTTGAATTTCATACTTTTGCCTCTATCTTAATACAAAGAATAAAATAATCTAATAAAAATGGGTTTTCACAGTAAATTCCACAAAACTAAAGCTATTAATATAATTAAAAGGAAAAATATAGTTCAGTATTAATGAAAATCAAATACGATCTTAGTATTAATTCAGCATTAACTTCGCTTTTCCAGTAATGTTTCCTGTCAAGTTAAAGAGGAAATTTCACACATTTAAAGTAATTATTTTTGGAAAGAAAATAGTTATTTAATTAAAATACTTATTTCATCTTGACTTTTCAATAATAAAAATAGTTTAAATACTTTTACACACGATGTTTTATAAGTTCTCTCGATATCCTATATCTGCTTATAGTGGTTTTGAAAATCGTATATACACCTTTTAATACCTATGCCAAAATCATTGTGAGCTGCCTTTTTCATCCATTTTATTTTTTCAATTTTTGTAGAGCTAATTACCTTCGTGTGATTTTTAAATTATAGTATTTGTTTTGTATTTATATTTTTCTTTCTTTAGAAATAGGTAGAAGTACTCGATACGAATGTATTCAGAGACAGAATACTCATTTAATATTTCATTAATTAATTTATACAGATATGTAACTATGGTTAAATAAAAATAATTTCTTAATTTTTATTTAATTTTCAAATAATACTTGGAACACGGAAAATAAAATACCTAATAATAGTTACTAACTTGATAGGGAAAAAACTCAAAACTGAGATGTCTGTACCACTTTTGTACCACTTTTCTGGTACAACAATATGCTTCCCTGATGTCAGATATATCTATCTTTGATATTTAACTAACAATATACATATTTTACTTATTCTAAGATATTATTCTTTATAAGTGACATAATAAAAGTCTTATATATGCTTTAAAAAATGTTTTGATCTTTTAAAATGGAAAAGTTAGTGTATTCACCACACTTATCGAAACAATTAATTTCCTGGATAATACAATACTTTACGTTAGAGTAACACTGTTATTTGTTAAGTGTTAAGAGTTTAAAAAGTTTATCAGAATTTTGAATTTTTCTTAAATTACCTTTTACTCTACTATCAGAACCTTTTTACTGTTTACTTTTTCTATACTGGGCGTTTTGTGTTTCAATGTAACTTTAATTTAGATTTCACTATGCTTATTCGAATATTTCAAATTTATTTCTTTTTCTCGTTCTCTTTAGTGAACTTCTTATTTTCTATCTTCAATATATTACTGTGAAATGAAATTTCTTTTGTAGCTTCTTTACATCAACTCGTCAAAATATGTTTCAAATCTTATTACTTTAAGTCATTTTTCTCTCTCTCTGTTAATAAAAAAAAATAAAGAAATTTAATTTAACATTTATCATTTTAGGGCAGAAAATTTATGTTTTAGAAACAAATGAAACATACTACGAGAGATAAGATTTATTAGTCACATAAAATTTCAATTCAAAAATAATTAATTCCTTTATTTGAAACAAAATATTTTTAAATCATGTGCTAATTAGTTATTTATTTGCATTTTATCGGAATATATATTTTTAAGTTAATTTCGAAAGTATGGGACGAGTCTTATGAATTGCGAAATTATTATCTTTTTTACATACGCTTATTAAATGTAAGAGTTTAATACATGCAAAATACTTTGATTAATGGGGAATCGGGTCTCATTTAATTATTATTTTAACATATCTGAAACGTTCTGATATTGGATCGATAAACTGTTAACATTTTATTCCTTTGATTATCTCCAATAAAAAGTAAAATGTTTTAAAGTTTTCAAATTTAATCTGCTATTTTCCTCCAATGAATCCAATAAATACAACAAATTAAGAAAATAAATAAATTCCAAACATGCTACTTACACCTAAAAAAAATCACGAACCACTTAAAATCTAAGTAGTTGTACTCAGAAAACTTGAGCATACTGGAATGATATCAATAACAACTAGCACCAAAACCATTTAACGAGGAAATATTTACTTTTTTCCCTTTTATGGCCTTACCGTTCTTCAGATTACAGCTCCCAAGGTTGTATTGATCGGAGAAAGCATAAATGTTCCCATTTCTGCGAAAGGATTTCCAATTTGCCATCCGATTTCGCAGCTAATCTAATGACCCACACTTCCACTCAAGTGTTCAAATTTCCACCTTCTTACACCAAATGATAATGAGAAAAGACTTAATGCTGCTTCAGACAGTATTTCCAGTTACCTTCATGACTTCGGAAGGAATCATTTATAGCTTTATCCATGCTATTCGAAACAAAATGTTTGGATAGTAGTAAGCAAGGGACAAAGTTTACACAAAAGAATTAAATGGAAATGCAATAAATTTTAAGACATCTTCACTTAAAATTATCCAGACCCATAGTCAGAGAACTTTCCAAAATGGAAAAAAAATCGTGGTTCGTTTCATATCTTGTATTTGTCAAAATTTAAAGAATAGAATATTTAAATATATTAAATATTTTATATATTAATCAAACAACGGTTCATATATGCAGTATGTCAGTAATAATCAACATTTTGTCTCCTATACTTTTACGATTAAGTCCATTTTGAGTTAAATTTAAAGATGTTCGCATTTTTTGGAGAATTTAATATCTGAAGGATATATTATGATGTAAGGATATGTATATACGTACCGATATCGTAAAGTTATAATTTTGGCTAAGAAACAAATAAGATATAACTCGATAAGATTTATTATGCATATTAATTAATTCTTTTTGTAAATTACAATTAGTAATGTTGATATATTTGGTATCAGGAAATATTAATTTCAAATTACCCGCAATATGGAAAATAGTGTTCAATCTGCTGAGTTCTACAACAACCGGTCTTCCGTTTGTCTAGAAATGCTGGGAGAAATGTAAAATTCTGAATGATAATTTTATTTAAAAAGTTTTAAGATTAATGAATAAAAATTCGATTTTTATCTTGTTTATTTTTACTTATGATTAAAACTTTAAGATACTCCTGGATAATAATTAAATATGTATGAAATTGGAAGTTATTTCAGTGTGCAGTTCTTAAAACCAAGGAACTCAACATTAATAACTGTAATTTGCAATATTATGTATCAATTAATATACATTTAAGGATTAATTAAAATGAAGAATAAATTTTACACAGATATTTTGGTTTTTATTCTTATTAATAATTATTTAATCACACGAGTTTCTATTAAATCTCGATGTGAATTATTTAAAGGGTTAGCTACCTTAGAAAATCTTCCTCAATCCTCAGATTAAAATTATATTTGACTTAGATTGATGTTATAGAATAAAAGAAAAATATATTGGCAAAAAGTGATGTCTGTACACGTAACGAAGTAAAAGAGTATATAAAAGAATTCTATTTTAACTGCATTTATAAAGAAGAAGTGAAATGAATTTTTCAGTTAATTATTTTTCTTTTAAAGTTTTGAAATGAGCAAAACTCCTGCATGCACAAGAAAATACTAAATGTTTTTGCAACGTTTCATGTAGACTGGTAGAAATTCTTCAAATAGCTCAGAAAAATAATGGTAACAAAATATTATCATATTTCCAATTAAATAATTACCTTTTTTCTGTAAAAGGAATACACACATACACACACACACACACACACACATATATATATATGTGTGTGTGTGAGTGAGTGTGTGTGTGTGTGTGTGTACAGTCTGATCAGAAAAAAAAAGCGCCCTCAAAGTAAAATTAAATTACAAGAAAGGGTGAATAAATATATTTTTTCCAAATTCCAATTACTGAAAAAAGACATATCTTCTAAATTTATGATATCACAAGTTCAATATATCTGCCATCACTTGCAATGGCATGACGCATGCCAATATTGATACTAAATATTGAGAACTAAATATTGCATTACAAACTCCAATTTTGGCACACTTAAAAACAATTTTTGATTTGGGACAATTGCTCGCAAACACTTCCCGTGTGGTCGAATTTCTCAATTAATCGTGTAATTGTTTTCCGGTTAGGGCCGGAATGCACTTTAAATTCTTTTTCCAAATGTTCCTCCAACGGTAACGGGGGTTTCGTTGTTTACGTAAAATGTTTTCACGTTGAAAATACGTTCAGGAATGGTATATCTTGACATTTTGGCAGAATCTGCAAACAAAGAAAAAAAATTACTGCATGTGCAAAGACAATTTGGTTGTTAGTATTGTTTATTCTCAAAATTTGAATGATTTATGTACAGTGGGTTTCAAGATATTACAGTTCCTTATTGGGATGTTTTTTTCTGGTCCACCTGTATATATATATATAATTTTTTTAAGATAATTAGAGTTCAAAGATCCATCTTATTTCCAAATAATTAATACAGTAACAAGTGCTGTAATACAGTTGTTGAAATCAATATAAGCAATTTAAGGTAGAATGGATTCAATGGAATTACATTACAAAAATAAAAAGTCAAAATAATTCTTAGTAATATATTGCGTGTTGAAATTTAATTGCGATAATTAGAATATTATATTTTCAAATTCACTGAAATAACTTTTGCAGTCAAAAAATGTTTTGCAATAATAGCCATTGTTTCAGAAATTCTGTTTCTTGTATATTTAGTTATCTTTTTTAATATTTGAAGTTAATGTATCATGAACGCGATCGTCCAAATTCTTAAAGGTCGATTTAAAATGTTAATATGGAGTATTGAATAGATTCTCTTTTATACACTTTCTTTACATAAATTCTATGAGTGTAAATGACAGCAATTGTTTAAAACGCTATGCCAAAAAACATTGTAGTTATAAAGTAGTAGCTGAAGTATTATTTCCCCTCTAGGGAGAATACTAATTGCTTTGAAAGCGATTCAAAAAAAATCTTCATTTTTTTTATATGCCATTAAAAATTTACGAAAAATATATGAGAGTAAATTTCCAAAGGGCGCAAGCTGAATAAACTAAAATCTTGTATGAACTCATGATGATAGAAAATTAATATTTCAAAAATTCAGAGAAATAAAAAAAATACTTTTTCTGTAGTTTCAGCAGAAGATAATAATAAAGACTTTAAGAAGTTAAATGTGACCCGAGATATGTGAAATGCCTTGAAGTGCTTTAGATATATTTTTAAAAATAAATAACAAAATGTCTTTCATTTTACAAGGTATTTTTTGTATGCGATTTTTCTTCTAAATGAAAGATAAGTAAATGTAAGGTTCCTTTTTTCGAGATTTATTTTATCTTTTTCAGTTATTACTGATAAATAATATTTTACAGAGTTTTGTTAACTATTGATAGTTAAATACGCTTTTCTAGGTTCAAAATATTATATATGCAAATAATTATTATACATTCTTTTGGAAAACCCATATTTAACATGGAATTCAATTTATAAAAGTTAATAATGTAGATGTTTTGAAGAATGGATTTCTAACACACATATGTAATTGATCATTGGTATGTATTAAATCCATGAATTAAAGACTCGTAAAACAATTCACTAAATCAGGAAAATAACTACGCTAAGTAACTGTTTACAGTATTGGACAAACTAAGATATATTCTAAGCGAATGAATATTACTTCGTTTCATCAACATTATAAAGTTTTCCTAAATATTTTTGATTTATTTATTTTGCTTATTAACATCACACTTAAAAGCAAAATGAAAGCTTTTGGCGGGATCCTCGTAATTTTATATGTCGGGTCAAGTGACGAGGATAAAACGAGGGAGGTACCACCTCCCTAAACATCTACACCTCGCCAGCGGGAGAACGTGAGGCTTCGATAGATTTAACGTGCATCAGTTCCACTACATAGCATCAGTACTCCATTCCACGACAAAACCAACAGCCAGCTTCGAGGTCCCGATCATGAGCAGTCATATTCTACTTCACTTTTCCAAAAAACCACCATTGAATCATGTAATTCTAATCATAATTTTTTTAAACAATAAACACCCAATCCATGCAAAGTTGGATCAAGTGTTGTTAATTTTAATAGTAGTATTTTAAGTTATGTTGTAGAAAAGTATGTGTTGGAGTTATGACTTTATAGTTAGGAAAGGTATTAACGGACTTCTTTAGACATTCACTTGAAATTTTAACTGAAAACCGATATTTTTATTATTAAAGTAAAAATAAATTAATTTGCTACTGTTCACAAATTTCGAATCATTTTAACTGTCAATATGAAATGCGATTTCTATAGATTATTGAATGATTTAAGAAAAGTTATTATTCAGTTCCTAGAAAAACTGAAAAATGAAACAAAATAAAAAGAAAAAACCGTTGCAATTCCATATTACATCATTAAATGCATTTCTACAGTACATACAAACTGCAATTTATATCATGTTTTGTAAATTATACTTTAATTTGTATTTGAATGTTATGTACTAAGTTGAGATTTCCACGGGTTATTAATACATTAACTGTTTTTTAATTCGTAAAACAGTTAATTCGTAATATTAATTCGTAAAATACTTTACAGCTTTCTGCATTTGAAGTCTATATATCACAAAATAAATGAAACATGAAATTGTTTCAATAATAAAAATAACTACCAAAGTTTTCAAAAATAAATATATTTAATAAAAAAAGTTGCATTTATTATGAAGCATTTAGGATTCATTCATATATTTTTATGTGCATTAGGCGTATCCGTCATTTCAGTGCAATTAAACCTAATACAAAAGAAAAGGTTTCATCAGTGAGCTTTTCAGTTTGTTTTAGATAACTCATAAAAGTATTTAAATTTCTAATGAAATAAAATTACAAAGTTTCTTTAATAAAATTGAAATTAATGATTTGGATTTTCTGTTCTTAAGAATAAGATATTATACTCTATTTTAAACTCACTTCATAATATACATATAGCCGTTTAATATTATAATTCCACATGTATGCATATCGGTTACCTAAATTTCTGGTTAATTAATTCTATTAGTGGAAATTCTGGAAAACATTTGCATTTGTTAGTTCCGTGTAAATTACCCATGAAATTGAAACGCAGCATTACTTTTTAATATCTTTGTTGTTGTCTCTACATTTTATCTCATACATTAGACTAATTTTTTTCTCCTTTTGGTCTATTTTGGTGATGAGCTTACATCTTTAAAAAAAATATTATTCATTAGAAAAACATACAATGCTGTGCAGGAGTTGTCTATATATTTAATAAATGTAACAATGGAGCTTTATTTAAATATCCAAGAAAAACATAATTAATTTTCTTGTAAAAATATAATTAATTTTCTTGTACGGTCTCTAAAGAAATTAAATTATTATATTAACTTACATATTCTTATAAAAGTACTATACATACGTCACTTCTTACACATTTCCTAATCTATTAAAATAATTGCTGTAGGGAATGCTGAAATAATCACAAAAACATATGAATAAAACATAATAAAAATGAGTTTGAACTATACAAATTTCCAATGTAAAAACAAGACAAGCGACATTTTTTATTTTATGTGTAGCAATAGGTCTTGAAAGTCGCACACATTAAATGTAAACCTAATATTTTATATTCACATGGAATATATATGATATATTAGGGAATATAACCAATATAGAATTTTTAATACTGCTTGTAGAATATTTAACAAATCAAGTAAAATAATTTAACTAAAAACGTATTTAATATCTTCTTTTTATGTTTATATTTCTATAAATCTTCTCTACCTGGGCAACTATCTTTTGAGGCCTCACTATATTATTATACAAAGTATAGAATCCTAAAATGCTTTAAAAACGAGAAAAGAAAGTAAGTTAGAATTAAAGCTGTTTCCTAATCTTCTCCAAAGAGCAAAAAATGACTGAAACTTCAATTACATTTGCAAGGAGAAAAAAATTATAATAAAAGTTTTTTGCCGCATTTATTGTATTTGACAGTGCGTCAACTGCACATGTCGGCGTATGCGATGTTTATAATCTACCACTTTGGAATCGAGAAGTTTTTAATATTGTTTTCTTCTGATGAACAACGGGGAGGAAAAAAATAAAAATCTATTACCTAAGACAAAAAAAGAAAATTAAAGGAATTAAGTAAAATATTTGAGAAAAAAAATACGTGATCGTAATAAAGGCATATCTCTAAAATAGAATGAATTACTGATAGTGTCTTTAATTTAGTCTATTTGTTTTAATTTGTCTTAATAAGTAAAAATAGAAGTAAAATAATAAAATCGATGAACTTGAAGAATTAATGAGATGATAGAAATAGTTACAAATTAAATTAGTAAATTACCAGTGTTATTGGATTTATTTACTCTCTATTTGCCTTTCTTATATTTATATTAATTAATAATAACTTTTCTTAAAACAAGAAATTATTGGACTCTAAGGAATTTGATTATTGAATAATTAAATAATAAGTTCAAACTAATGTTAAAATTAAAATTAGACAAGAGTTTTTTATTATTATTTTCAAGTATTGACTCACATTTTAAAAATAATACATCAACATAATCAACAAAATTTCTTTTTATGTACATTAGTATTTTGATTAAATTAATGTTATTTATTTAATTACTTAATTTCATTACTTTATATCTCTCTTAATGTATCTGACTAGTACAAAAATGCTAACTTTAACAAAAATACGATATTTTTAATCTCACTTTTTAAATACATGAGCTTTCTGCTTTAGTAAAATACCTTAATTGTTTTCTGTTCTAATTATTTATATAACTATAGCAGTTTTTGCGTTAAATGAAATCGTAAAGAATAAACTGGAAGTTAGATATTAGAACCAGAATTCTATGCATTTTAGTAAATGGTTTTTTTTTGAGTTTTCGTTGGAGTTTTGTTTGTTGGACTCTTTGTTGGAGTTTTTTTCAATATATTTGAAAAGTGTTTATCAAATGAAGTTTAAAATGAGACGTTGTGATATATTTCTTAAAACAATAGTTCATAAGGGTATTAAAAAGAGCTTATTATTGATTTTTTATTTGTTTATATTTTTTCGTATTAATTTTTCGCTTTATATTTAACGACTTAATTTGATATATATCAGGGGGAAAATTATCTCTTTCAAGATAATGTATTATTTAAATATGCTTTAAACAAGATCTAAGTTGTCTAAGAAGAACCAATTAAACAACTTCATTCGCTGATGCTATCCGTACAGAGAATGCTAGAATATCTGATTTCTAGAACTTTCAAATGTGACAATAAATAAAAACCTCACCATAAATTAGTGGAAAATTACATGGAAAACAAGTGTGAAAATTTTCAAAGTAACAAAATTATTGACCTAACATTTGCTATGATTTCTTGCATTCACTTTTTTTCTAAAGAATTGGAATTCTTTCAGATGAGAAGCTAATTTTGGCGTCAACAACGAACTTTCGAAGAACATAAAATAGCAATCATTTAAACATATTATATGCTTCAGATATTATTCATATAAACCAGTAAGATGTAAAATTACAAAAGAATATCAGGCAAATTAAGAAAAAATGGCAAATAAAAAGAAGCTAGTCTAATATATGTGCTATTAGCATAAGCAAGGATTATAAAAGGTCAAATGAAAAGTCCCCGGCCTACCATAGTAAAACATATTTTTTTGGCAAAATCAGTTTTTTTTATTCAACATAATTCCCTTCAAGGGTGATACACTGATTATAGTGACCCTCCAACTTTTCGATACCATTTTTGTAATACGATTTGTCCTTTGCTTCAAAATAGGCCTCAGTTTCGGCGATCACCTCTTCATTCGACGAAAATTTCTTCCCAGCGAGCATTCTTTTGAGATCTGAGAACAGGAAATAGTCGCTGGGGGCCATATCTGGAGAATACGGTTGGATGAGGAAGCAATTCGAAGCCCAATTCATGGATTTTTGCCATCGTTTTCACTGATTTGTGACACGGTGCATTGTCTTGGTGAAGCAGCACTTTCTTTTCCTTCAAATGCGGCCGTTTTTCGGCGATTTCGTCCTTCAAACGGTCCAATAACGCTATGTAACAGTCGCTGTGGAAGGTCCTTCCTTTTTCAAGGTAGTCAATGAAAATTATTCCATGCGCATCCCAAAATACAGACGCCATAACCTTGCCAGCCGACTGTTGCGATTTCCCACGCTTTGGAGCGGGTTCATCGCGTGCAGTCCACTCGGATGACTGTCGATTGGACTTCGGAGTGAAATGATGGAGCCATGTTTCATCCATTGTCACATATCGACGCAAAAACTCGGGTTTATTACGCTTTATCATCTTCAAACACTGCTCCGAATCATCAACTCGTCGTTGTTGTTGGTCAAAAGTGAGCTCGCGCGGCACCCACTTTGCACAGAGCATTCTCATACCAAAATATTTGTGAATGATATGATGTACACGTTCAGTTGATACCTTTAGAGTGTCTGCTATTTCATTCAATTTCAATTTACGGTCATTCCAAATCATTTTGTGGATTTTTTTAATGTTTTCGTCGGTAACAGCCTCTTTTGGGCGTCTACTGCGTTCACCGTCTTCGGTGCTCATTTCACCACGTCTAAACTTAGCATACCAATCCTTGATGGTTGATTTTCCTGGGGCAGTGTCCGGAAACTCGGCATCAAGCCAAGTTTTTCCTTCAACTGTATTTTTTCCCTTCAAAAAGCAATATTTTATCATCACGTGAAATTCCTTTTTATCCATTTTTTTCACTATAACAAAATTTGCTTCACTCAAAATGCTATAATTCACAAACTAATGATCCGACTGCTGTCAAATTTATGCACGCATCTTTTGATGTCTAGGGCTAACTCAAAAACATATGCATTTAATTCTAGTAGCGCCATCTATGTTTCAGGGCGGGGACTTTTCAATTGACCTGTTATAGAACAGAAATACATACATATTAGCTGATCTGATGAATACTAATCATCTGTTTTTTAAAATTAATCGTCCTTTACAACGTTCTAGACAATTGATTCGGATGTAATATTCTTTAAAAATCATTCCATTATTGCTGAGTTTTTTATTTATAAGGACATGAAAATGTTAATTTGACTTTTAAAAATATCCCCTTTTTGAATATTTATTAAGATAACAGAAGCAAATTTTTCTTAAAAATAATCCCACAATCGTATTTGACTAACTCTTACAATTTTGAAATTAGTAAATGTATGCGATTATTAAAATATAAAAGTATATTCTGTGTTTTCCGTAATTTACATTTTATTCATTATGAGGCATACAATTGATTTTTTCTATTTACTATCGTAAATAATTAACAATTTCGTACATTTTCAAGAATATCGTATTTGTTTGTATCGTGTAATTGAAGCATAGTTTTTCAGCTCATTCTTTTCGATGTTATCTTTCTAGAAATATTCGTACTTTATGTTGATATTTGCTTATAATTCTTAAAAATGGATAAATTCAAATGTGAAATATCGAATCTATTTCTCTGAAGACGTTACTTTTATCTACAATTGAATCGAAAGATTATTGCTGTAAGGAATCTTTTGGTTAAATGCGTTATTTTTTATTTATATACATATGATTCAACTGTAGAAGTAAATTTTCACTGGCTAAAAGAATAACGAATGATACAATTTTTTTTATAATTCTAACATTACAAGAATGCGTGCTTGACAAATCATATGTTATTACATAAAAATACATGTTCTAAAATCCACAATTAACTTTAGAGACAGGAAACTATATAATTTGCTTACATTGTTCTAGATCAAAGTCTATAACGTCTCAATAATCTTCCAAACGCATTTTAGAATAAAAATATGTTACAAGGACAGTTCAAAAAATATTTGGAAATGAAGGTAGATGACATCATTAAGGTAAATTGCAGTTACCATTGGTTTATGGCATCTGTTAAACAGAGCCGAAACAAATTTGACATTGAATCATAATTTAGTTTTGATATGGTCGTCATTTGAAGCCAAATCAGAATTTGATTGCTGCCACGTCGAGTTGTTGTCACCGCTAAAAAGACTTGAATTCATCATTGCATTCCGAAAGTTAAGTAAAAATCAAAACAATAGATCGCTTCAGGTGAATCTGCTCCAAAGAAAGCGATGATGATGTAATGGGCCGGAAAGTTATAATGAAAAATTTTTAAAGTACGACAGAGGCATCATGATTACGAATACGAATGAGACTTAGACAGTTGTCTTGGGAGTCGTAATGCTCACTAAAAGCAAACCATTTTCAATGTTTGTTTACCTAGGAACCATCCTTTGGATTTTCTAAGTACTTCTTAAGCGACCCTCCTACTACACTGATCGTTAAGGACATTAGGAAACCTATTCCTGTGACAATGAAACATTTAATACATTACTATTTACGTACTTTTTCTTCCAAATAATTTTTACAATGTAATTAATTATTATATTTTATTTCATAAAACAGATATTTTTTTTTTTTATCTATAAGAGAAAATTCTCTAACTAATAAAAAAAAAACTTTTCTTATGGATACATGTTATGTTAAGAAATTCATAAAACTTTCGTTTCAACAATTGTTATGCTTCTTCCTTTATTTCGTCACAAAAGAACTAAAAATAATTCATTACAATATTGCTTGAATAAATCATAAATGCTAAATGTAACTAGTATTTATTAACATAAAATAACTTAAAATGAATTTTCATTTTAATGAATTCATTTATGCCTTTTAACTTAATCAAGCAATCAGAACACTCCCTTAATTGTAAGGAATATATTATTTAATAATATTTAAAAAATAATCTCATTGTGGTCGGAAAGTTGAAAACTCACAATTAGAATATTTGTGTTTATCATACATGTTTATAATATATAATAGTTTTGAACCATCTCTTTACCAAAATCAATAGAGAAATTCTAATTTTAATGCCTTACATATTTCATACAAATATTTATTCAAAGTATTAAATTGATACAAGTTTGATGCAATTTTAAGAACTTTACTCTTTGAATTGCAAAGGGAACATTGATCTTACACTGTAGCATTTAGTGAAATCCAACGTAATCTATATATGGAGAAAATTTGATTTTACTCGACTTTTAGTAAAGCTTATTTTCTTATATTCGAAATATAGGTACGCAAAATAATATAAATTTAAGTCTAATATCCAGTTAATTTATCAAGAAAGGATTAAATAGTTTCATAATGTTACACTTAATTACTTTAATCCGCTTATTATATTCCTTATTTCTCCTTCATAGTTCATTCTTATTGTAGTATGATGCAGATTTCACATCCTAAAATGAAAAGACCCTTCTTAATAATTTAGCCTTGAAATAAATTAATATAAAATGTCCTTGTGGAATTTATTCTAATAATTTATGCAAAAAATATTTATTTTTAAGCAAGTGTTAGCTGGTACTAGAGCAGTTACATTTTTCTACTTTCAATGTAATTTACATATATAATGAAATGCATTTAAGAACGACAATAGAAAAATAATTCGTATAATTCCTAATTCTTCTCATCTCGCTCTTTAAAAGCAATATTTTCTAAGGTAAATTAATCTGTTATAGCTCTTTAATCAAGCTATTATTCGGTTCTAAAAGCTTGCGTTAAGCATTATTTTTGTTAAGCATGTATGATAAGCATTATTTTCCTTTAAGGCATTCATTCCTTATTAATGTTCTTTATACGAATCAAAACTATTAAAGTAAGTAATGACTTCAGAAAAAGTAATTAATTGTAATCCTTTTAATTTCATGTATTACTTGTAAAGTGATACTTTAATTCGTATACCTATTGCAATTCTGATGATCTTGGTAGCCAGAAGCGAAATATTATGCTGTATACCGGTAGTTTCATACTTAGCTATAAATTAAAAATTATATCAGCTTTTAAATAATTCATACCAAACTTATGAAGAAATTATAGTTGACGCAATGGAAGTAATAAAATCGACAGCACAGAATAAAATCATGCTTACAAAACGAAGTAACAAAAAATAAAAGTGAATCTAACATATTAACATCAAAAAAACTTCAATAATAGAATTAAAGGAATCAATACAGAAGTATGACTGTTACCAAATTATCTGGCATGATACTACATATCTTTATTAGATATTTTCCTTTGGAATATAATATTATATATCGTATTTCAGAAGAAAACTGGAATATACTGTCCTATATTCAACACGTTTTTTAGCAGGAGTATGAAATTCTCTTACTTTGAAAACGAACTAATCAAAAGTTCTTTTATAAAGTGATGAAGTAATTTTTTTATAAATTGTAATAATCATAAGTGCAATTGCACTAATGTTCAAAATTAAAATTTGCAAATTATGTCTGTTTTTACAAAAAAGTATTGAATGAAAGGTATTAATTATGCTACCCAAAAACTATGCAAATATTCAGAATCGAATACATAAACGTAGACTTGCGTATCTATGAATGTGTGTCAGTGGAGAGAAGGGAAGCACACGAAGGGTAGTAGGAAATTTGAGAGCTCGTATTCCTTCATGACATTTACCGTTTTTTTCGCAAATGTTGGCTAAATATTTTATGGCGTGTATCCACGAACGTATGGATGAAGTAATGAGATGGAGAATTGTCAGTAGATTGGAGGTATGACAATCATAAACGCAAATGGCTACAGAGCTCAATGTAAGTCTCGTCTACAATTTGTGGAAATAGTTTAGCCGCTGGACATAAACCAAATCCAAAAGACCTAGACAAGATCTACCAAGGTCTCCAGCGAAGAATGAGGATGATTATGGGCTCTTTCAGTGCAGCAACATGGGTTCTACAGCTCTCACGTGAGCTGTTTGTTGTCGTTAAAACCAGAGTTTCATCGTCTAAAGAGAGGCCTCATTAGAGAGGAGTATGCCCGAAGACCCATTGTTTGCATCCCCGTCATTGCAGTGCACAGGAGAAGATGCTTAGCATGGTGCAGAAAACATGCTACTTGGACCATACTTCTGTAGAGTACCGTGCATTTTACAGATGAGTCGAAATTCAGTTTGGACACTGATTATATGAGTACCTGTATTAGGAGAGAACCTGGGACAACAAACCTACCTCATCAGGGAAGAAAATAGTTATAGTGAGGGTGGTGTAATGGTTTCGGTTCGAATTTTGTTGGACTACCATAAACCCACGCATGTGTTTAACAAGGGCTTCCTGACTGCTATGAGATATAGGGAGAAGACCGTAGAGCAGTTGGTCATGGATTCCGATTAATGGACGACAACGCTTCTCAACATAGAGCTCAAATGGTGTAAGATAATATGAAAAGTGAGTACATTCGCCTCATAAATTGGCCAACCAGATAATCTGATCTTAGTTCCACAGAATATGTCTTGGAAACTTTTGGGAGAGCAATTGCATTTCGTCTTTCCTACTCTGAAAACAATCCCGGAGGAAGAAACTGACTTGCTGAAAGAGTGGAATGGACTGTCATAAAGACCCCTCAATCGCCTCCACACTAGAACATTATCACTTTGTGAGAGCTCTCTTGCCGTGAAATGGCACCTTACCTCATATACTAATTTCAAACTCGATACCCCAATGCAAATTTTGGTCATCCTAGAGCAACAGCCTTACTGTACCTTTTCAATGATATATATGATTCTCTGTTACAAATGAATACATTGGATCTAAATTTCTTAAAATCTATCCATTAGTTTTCCAGAAATTAAACATGATACACATTTTCTCTAAGTTTTCCCAAGTGTATACAGTTATGAATAAAAATTTAATTGGTGGCACCGATTTATTTGTTCCTAATTCTCTTTAATTTGTATTTAAATATTTTCTTTTAACGTCGAATATAGGTTTTCAGATGTTAGATTAATTTCGCATCTTCATAGAAGTATTCACAAGTAAGAAAGAAAGATGATTATTATAAAAGACTAATGTTCCAAAAGTTTGGTACATATAATATATATATAAATAATGTCCACTTCAAAATTAATATTATTAATAGATCAAAAACTAAGTTAAAAATCAAATCAGTACTTATGCACATCAGATAAAAAAATTTTTATTTGATTTGCATAAATACTAATTTGTTTTTTAATTCCCTTTTAAATATTTAGAATTTTTTGTCTATTAATAGTATTAATTTTGTGTTGGATATTTTTAGAAAGTTAATTGTTATTTGTTGCAATTTGTGATTTATATTACTTATTAAATTAATTTAAGTAAAAAGATTTAGGAAATAAAAATTCTCCTAAATTTTCTTTCTGTAGTAGGGTTCTGAAAGGTAATCCTCGTACGTTAGCGAATCAAAGAAAGTAGGGAAAGAGGATGGGCTAGTATTTACTTTTGTTAAGTTTCACAGTACCGGATAGCACAAGATAAGAAACAGAACAAGACTGAGTAGCACTTACAGAAAGGGGGGAAAAGGCGGGTAGATGTGATGAGCTTTCCAGCAAATCCGCAGATGCAATACATGCTTTAGACAGTGATTTTCTTATCTAGGTGAGAGAAAAAGAGCTCATAATTTTCTACATCCTACCATCAAAGTTTAAAGTCCTATTTTAAATTTTTAGTCCTATAAAATCAGTTTTATGTTTCTTATTAGTTTACGTTTCTTGTTAGTTTTATATTTAGTTTCAAAGACTCTTCCATTTACTGTAGAAAGATCGACGCTAACTCTCCTCCCAGGTCCAGAATCTTTTGGGGTGGTATTTGGTACATCAGGATTCTCTGGAGCATTATGTAGATGGACATAAGAGATTTCTTCTCCGTGTTCAGAATCTTTGGTCCTATCAGAAAAACATTCTTTTGCAGCTTCTGAGGGCTGAATGGGGACAGGACGGTCATTTGCTTCGGCTTCTAAAAATAATTTTTTTTTTACAATCGGAAAAGTGAAGATATTAGTAGGTGTATACATATTTTTAATTTCTAAAGATAGTAGTTTAGCAACTGGTCTAACAATCTCTCTGGGTTTCGTTTTTATCTTAACTACTCGGATATGTCCATCTTAAGCTTTGTAGACTTCCAGCACTTTAACCAGAGGCCACTCCAGGCATTTTAAGTTATCACTGAAAACGAGCGCTACTTCTCCAACTTCAATAGGGTTGTCCTTCTATACATGATGGTGGTTCTGCCTTAATGGCCAAGATATTCTAACCTGAATTTTCTTTGAAGATCTTGCTTTAATTTCTGCTGATACTCCAATCGTCATGGAGAGCACATTCAGTTCAACTAAATCACATACACCAGTCACACATATTTCGGGTATAAACATTGAAAAGAATAAGTGGAGTTAAATAGTTGACATCTTCTGAATCATTAGTTCAACAGTTTATTACGCTATCACATTCACATAAAACGGTTGACAGTTCGTCATGATCAAGGGAAGTCTGACCCAAAAATTCTTGCGAAAAATCCGTTTCAAAACTTTGATTAGTCTCTCCCACCAAACTCCATACCATTTGATCTGACTTATAGGTGCTTCTTTCAATATTTTATCCCAATTTAGACGTTTAAACAGGCTACTGGTCCCAATAAAGTTGTCGGAATAAATAATATGGGGACTATCTCGACGAGCATTAAATAGTCGCAATGCTTGAAAAAAAATTTCAATTCTAAATGAGAGAGTTAATTCTAAATGTACAACTCTAAAAACTGCACATGTAAAGATGGAAAGCAGCATCTTTTTCATTACTTTCAAGAATAATGGTCTGGTTTGAAAGATGGCGACAATCACAAATACGGCAGCTTCTTTTGCTCGATCTTTGAAAAAAGAAGCTATCGATAATTTATTTACTTTTCCATCATATTTTATGCATTTTACACATTTCCTTATAATTTGTCTATGGTCTACTCATCCTTTAAAATCCAATAATTTTTGCTCAAGTTAGTCATTAAAAATTATATTCATAAAATTTCTTTAGAAGCATTAAATTATTAAGAATTATGATGGAGAATTCAATAATTAAAAGATTATTAGGGGGATAATTTTTAGTTAATTTCCGTGCTTTTCTAAAGGCTTTAACATTTCAAGTTATTACTTTCTACGTGAATTCCTCCGTGTATTCCCCAATCTCTTCATCTAGATTTTTTAAATCAAAGAATTTTTCGAACTCTTTGTCTATAGCTTTTAATTCATTATAGTCAATCATTAAATGATCTAAAATTCTTGCAAATCATAGACATCTATATCTTCTTTTATTAACTCATTTTCAATATTTTTACAAGATTTAGTTACAGCTGTCCTGGATGTGTCACGTTTCGCTTTATCATTATTTACATTTTTATACACATAAAAATATACTGAAATTTTAACTACATTTATTATTTTAGTATTAAGTTTATAAATAAATATTCAATTATCTTCTGGTTTTCCTGAAGTCCAATGCCGGCAAGGATGCAAAATATTAAACTATTTAACATAAAAATATTTAGGAGATAAAAAATCTCCTGCCTTCTTTTTCTGTAGTCGTGTTCTGCTGAAAGGTAGCCCACATACATTAACGAATCAAAGAAGATACGGGTGATATGTTTTTACTTTTTTTTTAATTAAAAAGTACCGAACAGCACAAAACTAGAAACAGAACAAGACTGATTAACACTTACTTACCGAAAAAAAATAGGCGTGACAGGTGTGAAGCGTTTTCCAGCACATGCGCAGATGCTTTATACACATGATCTTAATTAGATTCAGAGATAGCTCAAACTTTTCAGCACTTTTGTTGTATTTGTGCTATGTATATGTAATGCTTTAAATTTAATTCAATAATTTACCTCAATGATAATTTAATTTTCTATTCTGACTTATTCCCTAATTCAAAAGTAAAGAATTCATTTTTATTTCCTGATCTAATTCCAAATTATACATTTATTTATAAATCACATGTTCAAAAAATTTATTTAATCCGCTTTCCCACGGTCGTAAATCTGCTAAAATAATCCCTACTAGACTAACTGTCTTTTGTTAGTAATCCCTAATCCTGTGCCACATGTTCTATGAAGTCTCTTACCCAAAATCCCAAAAATAAAAATCACTGCAAGCGAAAGTACTCTCCTTTATTATCTCCTCTCTTCCTCTAACACTCTTCACTTATGCTCCTCTGAAATATATATGGTCTCTTGCTTCGACCTAGTCAGCCGAAGCCGGTCTAAGTTCATCAGTACGTAACTGTCGCTCTGCTAGTGCTAGCATCAATAAACAATTTTATTATGAAAAAAAGACTGTTTATTTCGGCCATGATTTCATAATGTGTCATTAATGTTGAACAAACATTTAATATCTATCATTATATTATTATTATTATTATTATTATTATATATATATATATATATATATATATATATATATATATATATATATGAACTGTTAACTTCCCTTCTTAGAGCCTGCCTCTAGAGGGCGTTCATTTTGTAAAGGGAGAGAGTGTGATGTCACACGATCCCCTCAGACGGGACCTGACCGAATCTCCGAGAGGAGCTGTTGTAAACGAGCGGTAGCAAGTAATGTAATAAATATTGTTGTTGTTATACAACCCGATGTGTTATTTGTCTAAGGACAACCGTGAACTGAAATCTGAGGTGATGATGATTATTAGTTAGTTTTAGTAATAGAGAGAGAGAGAGAGATAGTAGTGAGTTTATAATATATATATATATATATATATAGAAATATAACAAAATAATTGTAATAACAAACTCAAATTATTATAAGAGCAAGAATTAAAACAAAAGAAATATTTTAAAATTGCAATTAAAATTTTCAATTTTTTTTTCCCATTACATATATATATATATATATATATATATATATATATAACAATATATAAAAATAAAACGTATCCCAAATGAAAAATTTCTTTAATTGAAAAAACCAAAAACAAAAGGAAAAGAAAATTTGCTCTATAAAACAATTAAGAAAGAGAATAAGGCCTTGAAAGATTATTAAGCAAATAAAATAAGGTTAAATCCAAATTATGAATAAGCACAAGACATAGTTTGAAACACATAGAAAACAAAGAAAAGAAAAACCGTAAAAATAATTAAATGTAATATTTATAAAATCGGAATCTGACTTTTGCCAGATTAGATGATTTAAAATGTTTTGGCTTTTTTTTTTTTAAAAAAAAAGTATATAGGTTTGGTAGTCAAGTGGATTCTAAATTAAGCAAATTGAAAGTGTATTCTGAAAATAGATGTTTTTGTTTTTTTATTCTATGATTATTTCACTGTATGTCTGAATATCTTTTTTGGTTCTAATTGAATTACTTTATGTTCCTTCACAATGTTTAGTTTTAGTTCTGTGGAATATTTTAACAAAGGGATTTCAGATTGATATAATAAATAATTCTTTTTTTTTTTTTTTTTTCTTTTTTTAAAGGTGTATTTTAGCAAATTATATTGCTACAATATTTACATCATTTTCACAAGTTATTTCAAATATAGTTGCAATTAATTACTGTGTTCAATTTATATTTTTGATACATATATATTTATTTAAGCAAATTAATTAAACGAGACTCACCGTAAAAGGGGTGTTTCATTTTAAAATTACTTTTTGTTGTTGTTACGTAAAAACGATTAAAGTATAAATTTTCAAATATATTGATTCTATTTAACTATTCTCATATTAATTTCAAAATGTCGTACCTCCCTAAAGGACGTCGAGAAGATATATTTATCTTCACGGAAGAATTTGACCTAAAGCCTGATTCTTCAATGACAGTTAAGAAATTATGGGACTTCATCACTAAAGATAAAGAATATGATGAGGAATTGACTAAAAATCTGTTTACGAGTATAATAGAACAGCGAAAAACGAAAGAAGAAATTGAAGAAAAGTTGCGCCTTGAAACACTTGCCGAAGCACAACGAAAGCAAGAATTTGAAGAAAAGTTGCGTCTTGAAACACTTACTGAAGCACAACGATAACTAGACTACGAAGAGAAACGGCATCAAGATCAACATGAAATTGAGCTAGAGCGATTAAAATTAGAAAATCAACTAAAATTATACACAAATTTTGACGAAACCGACAATTCGAAATTACTAATCCAAATGTCTCCATAAATATGAAGTTAAAGAAGATATTAGCTTATATTTAGTCTTATTCGAACGTCAAGTGCAACGATTAACAATTTCAAAAGAACATTGGGTTTCATATCTTTTAGGACTCTTACCTTCCGAAATTTCTCACATATCATCACAAGTGAACCAGAGGAGATAGCAAACAACTACGATCACGTAAAAGAACTGCTGCTAAAAATATTTAAATTAACGCCAGAAAAGATTCGCCAATTATTTACCACGCATCAAAAAGTTTTATAGCAATTCTTATCACGAACTTGCAACATATTAGAAATCGAATATTTCGAATATTTGGTGGGTTAAAAATCGAATATTTTGAAGAATTAAGAAAACTGATAATCTCTGATCAAATGAAACGTTGAGCTCCTTCGGATTTAAATAACATTTTTTAGACGAATGGACAACGATAAATTCGTCAGCCGAATTAGCAGAAAAATTTGAAGAATACGGAGACGTCAAGAGAACAATAAATCGAGAGCCAGTTAATACGCATTTTAAGGTATAACAAGATTTCAGAGCTCCAGAAAAATTTCGTCACTTTGAATCGCCACTAAAATTCGAGCAGGATAGATCAAGTAGGAAATTTGCAGCGACCACTAGATACAATCGACATCACGATGCTCAATCCGCCAGTCACGGAAGTTATGAAGGAAATCACGTAAACTCAAATCGACGGATCGAAAATCGAATTCACGGGAGAGAAAGGTATTCCAATTCAAATGTTTCTAATCACTCTCAAACAAATTACTCCAGGTTTAGAAGAATCAACGATTCAGCGAAAGAGCCAAATACAAGCCAGTCGAAGAGAACTACGAATTTCACGAGAGAAACAAGCAAACCTACGGCAACATGTGCCACTATCAGTCAAGAAAATCTACGAACCAAGGAAATAATGTTTGGAAACAAGAAAATTACTGCACTTATCGACACCGGAAGTACCGTCTCTTATTTCTACTACGAGAAAATACCAGCAGAAGAATCATCGATCCAACGAAACTAGTGAAGAACAAAATTCTATTAACAGGCATAGATGATGCTCAAGTCACTACGATAGGATCTTTTGAACAAGAATTTCAGATGGATGAAGAAAACTATTCACTAACTTGGCATGTAGTACCTACAGCAAAACTAAAGTTCGAAGCAGTCATAGGTTCAGATATTTTAGAACGAGCATCAGTTGTTCCTTCATATATGTTCATTTTGACAATTTCAAAGAATGATGATGTGATGATATTCTTCTGTAAGATATTATATTTCACATTTTTAGTGAAAGGATTATAAAGTTTTATTTAGATTAGTGATGTTTAAAAAGTTATGATATTCGTAATACTTCAAATTTGATGATAGGTAAAATTTTGAGTTAAGAAAATATATGAAATTTAATGTTGTAGATGTAAAAACTGACTTCTATTGAAGGCCAAAAGACGATTATTTTATTTGTTACTGTATTTGGATAATGGAAAAGCAATTATTCATTACATGTTCACCTAATAATTTATATGGTAAAATTTGCAAATAATTGCATAATTTGCAGCATTTTACCTACATAAACGGCAACAAAAACTTCTCTGAAAACTCTCTCATAGCAAGTTTTGATCTTAATTGTAATTTCCTATCCATTTTAAAAATTCAAATATAGGTGAATTTTCTTTCAAAAACATATGACTCCAAATTGTCAAATGCCTCAATTGACAAAACCATATTTAATTGCAACCTAAGAATAAAAATTGTCAAAATCGTTAGTAACTTGCTTTTCTACTACAAGCTACTATTAGTAATCAAGAGCCATAATCCAGTTCCTTTATTCATGAAACCTCTCAATAAATCGAAGGATGTTCATATGTTTCCTGCAACATGTTGATGGAATGAATCAACATATTGTTTTGTAATTGCATTTACACACTTGTGGTGTTAGCGACTCTGAAATATTATTGTAAAAATAGAGATCTACCAAGTTTTTATTGTACTTTAAAGTTTTTATCCTTATTATTATTATTTTTAACCTGAAAGGTTTCGCCATGTGTTTTCGAACACATACCCAAATTAATTTTATTAAAAGATTTATTCATAAAGAGAAAGGTAATATTCTCTGTAATATATTTTTCATCAATATTCAAATCAATGTTTATTTTATGCAGATATTACATATATCTCATTGATCGAAATCCTTAGAACTGAATAACTTCATTATTCAAAATCTATGACAACCTTTATTCTTTTAACTTCTAACATAAAGTGCTTATATGTCCTATAGATAGTTCTTTTCAAATTCTAATCCCAGTTGAAACATTTTTCTTGCTAATAGTTGACAAGTCTCTAATTTTTCGATTTCTAGTTTTCCTCTAGAAATTCTAGATTAAATGAGATTATTAATCTTGTAGGAATCCTTTCTCTGGTAATAAAAATACTTGGTTATTTTCTATTTGCGTGAATCATTTTATTGTTCCAATACATTTAGTCCATAGGGTAAACCATAAACCAATATAAAAATTCTCAAACCATAATCTTCTTTTTAGCCAATTTTAATATATATATTTTAATAGTATTAATTCATGTGAATTAAAATGTTTAATTTCTATCCGACCTATATTTTTAGTGACTATATGTTTTTGATCAGATATATATATATATATATATATATAGAAAAATATATATATATATATATATATAAGAGAGAGA
>BMAW01090723.1:146340-168933 GCA_019974015.1 Nephila pilipes
ATATATATATATATATATATATATATATATATATATATATATGTAATGATTTAACATTTATTCAATAATTACTCTTAATAATAACTTAACTTTCTAATTTATCTAATTCTCTAATAGCTCTAATAGAAAAGTAAAGAGTTCATTCGTATTTCCTGATCACCTTCCAAAGTATCATTTTATTTATTACATCACGCGCTCTTAACGGGTTAATTTCGCTTAAACCATTGATAAATCTGTCAAAAACAATCCCTTCAGATTTCCTGTCTATTAAGATATTTCCCCAGAAATCCCTCCATTCATAACATGTGCTTCTGACGTTTCATGGGAATTTTCCCTGATATATAAACAAAAACACAACAAAAAACGCTCTCTTACTATTTCATGCTCTTCTCTCCTCTTCTTGCTGTCTAATGATGAAATAGCCTGTAACCAACTGCGTAGTGGAAATGGTCTATCTCTCCAGTACAATAAAATAAGTCTGTAAAACTGAAATTGGTTTCGACTGCTTTAAGAATATAAAGATGATATTATGTTACAAATTAATGCCGGTAGGATCATTACATTTTTTAAAGTCGACAGGATATGTTACATTTATACACATATGAAACTATTTTTTTTCAATATTGTTTATAATTTTATTTCGTTTTAATGAAACCATTGACTTTCATTTTAATTTCTGAATGCATGAAATGCGGGAAAAACACAAGTAAAGATATTCTTAAAGAATTAATTTTTAATAAAGGAAATATGTTTCATTTGTAAAAAAAATACAGATAACAGGAATAATTATAGCTGTTTATGAATTATTTTCTTTACTCGCGTATACAAATATATAATGCGCTAAGATTTGTGTGCAAATCTTTTTTCTGCAGTTGCGTTATGCTTATCAAGAGTTTTAGAATGATAAAAATTGTTGCTATCTTAACTCTGCTATTATAATCTGCGTCTTTTGATATCTTCAAAATCTTTCTAGAAAACATTTACAAAATATCATTTAAACTACGATTTATTGGTCTCAAGGGAATATAAGCGAAGTCGACATAGTAAATAAAGGAAAGATTTTGGTAGAAAAAGCACATATCTAGTGTGTAATGCCTTTTATCTGAGGTTTAGGAAATTCCCTCAGGATGAAAAATATCGTGATTCAGTCATGAATTCAGCCATTTATGTGGAAAGATGAATGAAGATAAAAGATCACTTAAAGGAAATCTAAAGAATTACTTGTCACTGTAGAACTGTAAAAAAATTACTTAAATACATTTTGGAATTTTTCTGGGAATATAAATATAAAAATTAGATTGATTTTTAATTAAAATGTAGATGTTGATCCACATAAATCCTTGCTCAACGAAGATGTTTCAAGTGTAAAGACAAAATGTTATACATTCCGATTTTCAGGATGCGAAAAAAATATTAGTGGTGTATATTTTGCAACAAATTATTTTAAAAATGCACATGTGAATAAATTAATTATTTGAAGTTGATTATTTTTGGGGTTTTTTTTAACGGCTATTTGTGAGATTTAGCTGCTAATATGCATACACACAATAATAATTGTGAAATTTATATGGTATAAGCCATTCCTCCACTCTTTATCAGTGTTTAATTCTTTTATGAGAAAAAAAAATGGGTCTCACTTTTTGATATCATAATGTCTGAAATTATGTAATTTTAATTCGTAATTGTCTTATATTATTACATATTTACACTCCTTTCTCACATTAATTTCACTATAAGTTGCTTATTCTCTGCTATTTGTGTCTAAAAATTTGTACAGTTAACTATTGTAATTAACCATGTGCAAAAAATTATTATGTATGAAATTGTTTAAATGTGTATAGGGATTTCAGATTGATAATTTTTACTTTATTAAAATCCTTTTATAAAACAGAGCGAGTGGTAAGAATATAAAATTCATTTCTCTAAATATATATAATCAGAGAAACGAGTTTTGTATCTACCATACACATAATTGAGGCTCAATTAAGAAAAATGTGACTTAAGGATTTAGAATATATTATAGATAAAAGAACACATTTATTTTTGAGCAAGAACATTTAATCTATAAAAAGTGATTAGAAAAAAAGTTATAAAATGTAGAGAAATGATTTCTTTGCAAGTGTATCCGGAAATCGTTAAAAATTGAATCGAACATTAAAATTTATTATGAGTGAAACAAAAGTTAGACCGAAGTACGTCATTTGTTAAAAAGATGATGAGAAAAATTATGAAAGGTAGGGAAAACATGTATTTACAAGTGAACCCAAAATGCTTAAAATTTGCTTGCAAAACGAAAAAGCAGTTTGAAGGGGATATCTTATGAAAATATTCATATAATTCATGTATAATTCATAAATTATTCATTTCAGTGATGAAAAAAACTATGGTTACATATATTCAAGGGACTAAAATGATAAAACAGAAACTGAAAATTCTGTTATATGCCATGCACATTTTTTGTTGGAGTTCATTTTGTTCCGTTAAGCTTAGGTATAAATATTAATTAATGATAATGATAAATAAGGATTAAATATTAATAAATGATAAATTCAAAAATTAAAGGGACACGCAAGACTTATTGCTCTAATTAATTTTAAATTTCTTTGTTTTTATTGTTATTAAAGGGGATTTTTCTTTGTTGTTGATTGCCCAAATTAGTCTAAGAAATTAAAAGAGTTCCTTTCATAAGTTTCATTCATTTAAATATGGTTATTTCGTTTGATTCCAGAATTGAAATTGAAAGTTGTTAATCATTAGTTTTTCAAGTAAAAGTTTCAAGTTACATAATAAAAGACTAAATAAAATAGTTACTTTATTTCCTTTATATAATAGTAATCAGCATAATTATAAATAAGTACTTAGAGAACATTTCAAGTACGTAAAAAATATTTAAATAACTATGAAAATTAATGAGGAACTAAATAAAAATGTATTTGTATATTTTTTCGTACAAATATATTTTTATTATTTTGCATTTGAAACCACTTAATAACAAATGTATTTGTATATTCTGAATTCACCGATTATTTGAACCTAATTCTAAATAAATTTATGCATAGAAACAATTTGTATTTAAAATTTAGCAACAATTACATTCGCCAATTGCATTCCGATTCTATAACTTTTTAATTGATTCTGTCTATTCTAATTTTCAAACGCAAGTTTTTCCAACTACAAATTTTTATGTCGAAGAAAAAACTTAACTTATAATGCAGACAATACTAAGAAATCTAGATCCATATAAAACTGAAGAATGGATTATTTTCAGAAAACTATTTAGTTAAATAGAAAACAGCCATTATAATTATATAAACATTAGATACCCACAAGTTCATTATATTGTGTGTGTGTTTTAATTAAAAGTAGATTAAAATTTCTTTGATTTTGCTTCTACGTTCTAGTTCTTGATGTAAATAATATTTTTATTTTTCAATTGATTTATGCTTTAATGTTCAGATATTAATACAAGTACTTCGTGTATTTAAAACTTACATCTGAATGTACAACAATTCCATGAAATTAGAATAGATTTCTTAAATAGCGTGTTGTCGAATTAAAAATTGGGTACTATGTATAACATAATTAATGCTAATCTTTGTGACAAATGGATATTATAGTTACCGCCATTTTCGTAAATATATATCAACAGGATTTTAAGAACTGATATTAAGTAAAACAAACTAAAGATAAAATATAATTATTTCGAAAGGGAAAAATATGAATAAAATAACAACAACTAAAACAGTATTATTTTTATTTCTTTTTAAAAATATAAGTTGTTAAAATAAACTTTCCTTAATCATACAGTTATACATATTAGTTAAAACATCTTCCTATACTATACTATCCCATACTACCTTTTTTGTACTTATTTATGCCTCAAGTTACAATTTATACGGTGGTATCGATCAGAAAAAACTTAAATTATATCATTCATGCAAAGCAGTTTCTAATTTACCATCTAATTCCCTTCTAATTCTAATGAATTGAATCTCAGTCGAGGAGATCTCAAGGTCCCTCTTCTCTTCTCTCAATAGTAATAATAAAAGAGAGACGAATGTTGTTCTCTTGTAATATGTCTGAAATCCACACGGACCTGATAAAGGAAAAGAGCATCAGTAAAGTATTATTGACGCTTTTTTTAAGCAGAAAGTCAGAAGCCATTAATTGAGAAGCAAAGTTCAAGAAAGCCATTTGACAGGAAGCATATAAATAGATACAAAAAGAATGATTAATTAAAGAGGGTGATCTAACAAGGCTTAAGACACTTAGGGTAAGGTGTGGCGACTGCTGATCACCACCAGCGTACTACGATTCCACTACTATGAGGACGAGCTGGCTATTCTGTAAAGGCATGCACGTGTAAACGAAATAAAATTAATATCTTTCGCTACCGTTGTATAAGGTAGTATTAGACAGCAAAGAAACAGAAGGGAATAAGAATGGAACTGCATTCTAGGTTCACCATGCTCTCTCCTGTCTGTCCACCAGTTCTTCTTAATTGTTCTTATAAAGGATTTGAAAAGGTTTTTAAATAAATTATTATAGTTGGCATGGGTCTGTCACATCTATTCTTGTGTGATATCCCTTACCTTCTAATCTAGAATTAGATATGGTTTGCAACTTATAACGCAACAAAGGTAATATGTATTGGAAGAATAAAGATCACCTTATTAAATGAATCCCAAAGCATATCAAAGTTTAAAACATAGTATAATAATTTGCAAGTTGTTATCGATATTTCAGTAAATAAATCAGTAATAAATTCCTTATTTTACAAAAATGTTTCAGAATAAATACGATGTAATGTAATTTGCATACCAATGTTTCTTTCTTCCCCAATTATAGAAATAATGGCAATATATTATATACAATTCTTTACTTATAAATTTTTTTTTGACTTTATAATATTCTTTAAAAGAGGGGAGGAGGGGCTAAAATAGCCGGAATTTTGCTCTAAAATGTTTATCCATTAAGCTTTTTATAAAAATCTTTCAGTCTCCTTCAAAGTAATCTCCATTAGGATCGTTGCACTTGTCCAGTCTTCTTTCCAACAGTTTGAAGTACATCTGGAACTCTTCAACTTTGATAACGAACAGTGCCCTCCTGCAAAGCTGATATTACAGTTTATCGAACTTCACATTGCCGATAAACTGTAATATCAAAAAATAATTGTCTTTAATTTTAGATACTTTTTTTCATTCTTTGGAAAAGAAAAAAGGAACATGGGGCTAGTTCTGACGTATAAGAAGGTGGGGAGTGATAGTGCAATCCTGAGAGCCCAAATAGAAATTCACAGACAAGACTGTGTGGACTGGGGCGTTGTCATGATGGAGGAACCATCATGTAACCTGATCGGCAGAGTTCCGGGATTTTCCCCCACACATCGTTCAGCAAACGTCTTAAAACTCACAAATAAAAGTATTGGTTATTAGTTTGCCCAGCACATACAAATTTCTAGTGCGCAATTCTGGGTACATCAAAAAATACAATGATGATCGTTTTCACATTCGGCCTCACTTGCCTTGCCTTTTTTGGTGGGGTAGAGCTGGGGTCATCCACCGGCTAGGTCCTTGCTTCTTCTTGAGATCATATCGGTTACACCAACCGTTATCACTTGCAATGGCCTTTGTCAAAAGGTATGGGTGCCTTTCAATCTGAATTTTGAAATCCAGGATCAAATTTAGACGATGACTTTTTTTTATCCTGAGTGAGCAGTAGGAGAACAAACTTAGTTGCAACCAGTCTCAATTGCAAATCATGCTTTAAAATCCCTTGGCACAAACTCCAACTCGCTTCAGTCTGTTTTGAAATTCGTCGATTGTGAAAAGACCATCCTTGTTGATTTTTTGGTGGAATTTTTCAATTCTTTTCGTCGTTTCAAGAGGATGAATGACTCCCAGAATGAGCAAGATATTCACAAGTATAAAGTGTCCTAACTACTCAAGCACTTGTGTGCAGCTCATCGCATCATTCTTGAAAGCCAATTGAAGCATTTGGTAAATTTCCATTGCCAATTTTTTAAACAGGAAGAAAAATTTGAAATACCCTTTGTTCTTTTAAATCTGCCATAAAGATTTCGTGGGCGGAAAGCAAGAATAGTTAAGAAAAACAACACTACTACTATAAGATATTAACGTCGCATCCAGATGACGATTGGGAAATAGATTTGGAAAGGTTTCAAATAGAATCATCTAGCGGAAGAGAATTCTCTGCTACTCCTAGAAAGGATGCGCGCCTTAAATCCAGTTATTTTCGGTCCCCTCCCCATAATTAGTTTTTACTAAACAGCACTGAAAATTATAACTCAGTTCTGGAAAGTATAAAGCTTTATCAAATGTGTCTATTCATAAAGAATTCCTTCATCAATATCTTTGAAATATAATATATATATATATATATATATACATCAAAATGAAGTAAATTGAAAAATTAAAAAAAATCAGACAAATAAAAAATAAATAATTTGAGAAAATTAAAAAAAAACCCACATGTTTTTGGAAAAATAGAAAAATAGAAAATTCCACATTTATTGCTGTAACAGGTTCTTGACAGTTGAGCCGGATCATTCTAAAATTATTGGGCAGACTATACCCATTAACAAAATATATTGTTCATTAAGGCTGTGGAAAGAAAAATATAAATTAAAAAAATCTGAGTAAAGAATCATAAAAATTAAATTAAAAAAAAAAACACACAAGATGATAAATTAAATTTTTTAGAGCGAAAGTCTGAAATAACTGAAACAATAAAATAGGGAAAAAAAGTCAAAAAATTAAAAGAAAAAGATCACAAATTTTCAAGAACAATACATTGTGTGTATTAAAGCAATAATGGGGAGTACAAAGAAATGAACACAGATTTAGAAATTTACGTATAAAATCAATTTAAATTTACAAAAATTATTTATTTTCTTATAAAGAGCCTATATTTCAAGTCATACAAAGACACGAAAAGGCATAAAATATGAGTCAAAAGAGTCTTGAACCTGACAACACAAATTGCCTTTCCACATGACATGCAATAATTTTTAACCGTTCCAAAATGCCAATGATCTAAAATGTACCAGTCAATTCTCAAATGCCAAAATTGACATGAATCATTGAAATTTTAAAAAAATACTATTAAGAATAGAATAAAGTCATACAAAATCAGAAGTTTACAAAAGTAATCTTGTAAGACAAAAATAATTAAAAGTGAAATTTTAAAATGCTCGAAAATCAATGCAAAGCCACGCCATCTAGAAAACTAATTCATAACTGAATAAAAAATATTTAGAAGAACAGCATTTAAAACGTAAAATTAAATTAAGTTAAAAAAAAAAACTGTGAATAAATAAATAAATAATAATTTAAAAATTAAAGGAATTTAAAAATAAAAAATAAAAAGAAATAAAACAGTTAAAAATTAAAAAAAAAAAACTAAAATCTTCAAATTTAATAAAATAAATAAATAAAAAGAATAACTTCTTTTTTAATTTCCTCAAAATATTTATCATAAAAAATTATAACTTCAAAAATACACAAATAAAGAAAGTTTAAAATTAACCAATTTTACCATTTTTATATATTTCGATTTTCTCTTAGAAAATTAAATAAATAAATAACTTCAGAACAAGTAAAATACAAATTATTTAAATCATTCGTAATATTTGAAGGCATATTAACTAATTTGACATTTCAAAGCAAAAAATTATACAAAATGTTATATATATATATATATATATATATAAAAGTATAGGACAAAATAATACGAATACCTGTGAAAGAATACAAAATTTTAATTAACTGGGTATTGGACTACCATTGGCCCAAATTAAAGCTTTTATCCGCAGGAGGGGGGAATAAAGTTCGTACAGAAAATTTAGAGGAATTCGCAGCCATATTTCTGTACAGCGGTCTCAAGTAGTACTCATAGTGGAGGAAAACGAGCACGGACTTTGTTCTCTGAAAAACCTCACAAAGGCTCTATGATGTTAGATCATGGGAAAGAGCATGTTGAACTTCCTCATTATGCTCATTTAACCATATTGATATGTTATATAGCAAAAGCCGTGTGTACAGGGGTATTGTCATTTCGGAATAGAGGACAATCTTCAAGAAATAGTGTCTGATCATATTATAGTGAAACTGAAGTGCGAGTATACTGAGATAATGTTCGCCTTTGACCGTCACCCTTGGTGTGGCCTATAGCCACACCAAGATATCGCTCCTCACACCGTCAGAGATCCCCTCTATTATTCACTGTAGAAGTCTGACAGTCAGCTTAAAATGCTTCTACCGATATTCGCTAGATGAACGCATAACAAGTGTTATAAAATAATGTAAATGATGATCCGTCAGAGTAGACTGTTCTCATTGATGTTGTGATAAGTTTTGGTGGTATCAGTAACGTTCTCGAGTCTTCGAAACATTCTGTTGGAGCACTAATAGTTTGGAGAGGAATATTTTGCCATGAAGACTAACATCATGCAGCTCTCGTTGAGTAGTTTTGGTGGATACGTGATACTGGAAATAGGTTCTTATCTTGGAGGTTATCTGCTACAGTGCAGTCTTACGTATTCGGGCGACTATCTTCTTCAAAGCTCATCTGTCCCGGTCGATCAACTTCGACTTTCACCCACTGTTTTGCTTTGCACAGAACACTTTTTCTAGTTTTGTGTACGCTATCATAACTCTTGAAATACCCATAAGGTTGCCTGATCTAGACAAGGATGCTCCAGCGAAGAGAGTTCCAAAAGACATGCTTCTTTGTATGTCAGACATGTCTCACATAATGGCGCCTTCTGATTATCAGTTTGTTCGCGGAACCTGCTTTGTAGACCAATCGCGGAATCGGCTGAGTGCTGGGTGAATTTTGAGTAAGACTCGATTTCCCGTATACACCCAGAGTAGAAATTGTTCGCAATAATATATATATATACATATCATGCCAAATCCTGTCGCATTTGAATATCTAAATAGTCCTTATACTAAAAATATTTTGTTTAGTCTCAAATATTTTACAAAAAGCTCTAGCTTCTTATATTCTATAAATCCAAGGCAAAATTCAAACTATATAATTATAATTTTTACCTGTTATATTCTTAAAATCATTAATGAAAACAATTACAGAAAGCGAATCGTTTAAGCAAATATCATACATTCCACAACCCAACAATTATGCTTTAAAAATCAAATTACTGAATAAAATATTATAATTAAAACAAACGAAAAGATTCGTTTTAAGAAATTATTTTCATGGTAGAAGATTATTCATTAAATTATATTCCATGCACTCTCTCTTTCTCTCTCTCTCTCTCTCTCTCACACACACACACACATATATATATATATATATATATATTATAAGCTTAAATTGCTTTCCAGGAAAGGAACTTTATCAATAGGGAAATAATAATTATCTCTCGCGTCATGTTTGGTACTAATAATCATATTATTCACAATTTATAAATTAACATTTTAAAAATCTACTGCTTAAGAGTTTACATTAGTTTTAATTAAACTTTAGTGATTTGGATAAAAAGATTACTCTGAAATAAACTCTGGCTTCAAATTTATTTGATAAATTAAAATATTTTCAATATACGTAAGTAACTTGAAAATATGATTTTCTAAAGAAAGATATTCATAAAAATTTAAATATATCTTAACTAGACTATTACCGACAGACTACCTGGAGTTAAGACTTTAATTCATTTATAATTTTTGCTCTTATAACCAATATAATTTTCTCTTAAAACTAGAATTAAAAGAAAGTTAAACTCATAAGAAATAGAGCTATTAATTTTTGATTCTTCAAATTTATCTATAATAATTTTAATTAATCTATCGATTTAAGCAAATTTTAAAATTCATAACTATAAATAATTTTATTTCTTACGGAATTAATAATTTCATAACTATTTTTTGATGATTATTGTCTTATCCAAGTCATATGTGGTAGTTTGTAAAATCTTTTGAAACATTTATTTTACCTGTTTTCATTAAGTAAATGATAGATTAAAGTTCTAAATTTGATAGGTACGTTATGATATTTAGGATTTAAAAATATATAAGGATATTTAACTATATTTATTGTATAACACATTTTCTTTTGTATTACGCTTTAGTTCTCTATTAATTATTTCTTTATACAAATGAGTAATTGTAATAAAATTATATTATGTATATTATTCCTATTAGCATATAGTTCTTTAAGAATAATTGCATACTTATCTGGGACAAACACACATACATATATGATTTGAATATTTCTTACAGTAAATTTCATTTATTTAGTCAAGACAATTTTTTTTTTTCAAAATTTATTTACGATAATTTAAATGAAGTCTCTTTTGAATTTTCATTTTACAATCCTGTTCTCTAGCAGTTTTCCTAATTTTCTGCAAATTCCTATTCTGGAGCTGTAAATTATAATTTAATATCCAAGGTAAAATGCGTAGTATACATTAAAAAAAGGAAGTTTTTGAAAAGTAAGTATTATTTTTAAATTGAATAAAACCAACACATATTAGAGATATAGAAATTTAGGATCATTTAACGTATATATATATATATATATATATGCACTAACAGCATGTTCTATAATGCACAATTCTGCGTTGGAAAAGGTAAAGAAAAATATCTTTCTTATTAACATGTTACGAAATGTTGGAGGAAATTTGTGTCGGGATAATGATAAATGCCCGTATGTTATAGAACATGTATGTTAAGAACGTTATTTCTATTTTATCCTAAATAGCAAATGCTTTCCTCTTTATTCATCATTTGTTTCCTTTTTTTAGAGATGAAAATATCTTAAATTTGCTGAGATAAGAGAACATCTGTTCCATTCGAAATGCACATATAAATAGGGAGACAAAAAGCAGGAAAGCGGCATACGACGCCTAAATGGTCTGTTCAAATATCTTTCGAATTTTTGTAAAGGCAGTTTAAAAAGTTGGTTCTTTGTAGTGGACCAGAGGATTCCTAGAAAATGTGAGACAGCTTCAGTGTCAGAAAAGAGGAATAGTGTTTATCCTTAAATCTCACCAAATATATATGTGTGTCTGTGTTTGTCTATGTTAATAATTCTTAAATCAAACAATCAGATCTTGAACATTTAACATATTTAATTAAGACATATCGTGTTATCCTTTAAAAACTAGACAAGACATTCACTCGAACACGGATACATAAGAATAGTGACAAAACATTTCGTAAATCGTCTTCGTTGGTGCGAGACATTTATAAAATCATTTTTCTTGTTTTGATGACTCCCGTCGTCTAGTTGTAGTTCCTGACATCGTATTCTATGATTGGGATTTCATTCTATTTTACCTCATTCGATCATCTTAAAGAAGGTAGCCTCACCATCTTAACTTCAACAAAAAGATACATCTGCTTCTCAACCTAGAAAACAAAGTTGATAAGAGAAAATTCAAAAGACGTAGCAAAGCTGAAAAATTAAATATCTATTGTCCATGGAATATCATCGTCTTGTGACGCCTGTCCTTTCCGGGCTGCCTCTTGTGCCATAGCTAACTCAATAACTTAAACACTAAGACACAAAAAATCAATCAAAGAGAAACTAGAACAATATTTAGGGAATTTATTATTTCCTTATATAGTTCATATTTTCCTAACTCTCCCGCTTCACTTCATTTCTACCTGCTTTCTATCTACCTATTCACGTTTCATTTTTGGTTGGGCAAAGGTTGTTCCAGTGTCGTCTTTGGAGTATCACTGTCTTGCTTTGTCATTGGCTTTACTTTTCTCTTCATTTTTTGATAACGTCTTCAAAACACATATAAAACAGTCATGTGTATGGGAGAAAATATCCACAATCAGGGAAAAGGTCATAATCGATTAACACACAGTTAAATAAATGAAGTAATGGGATATTTTATGCTACACACTATCTTTTTATAAATTCTGTGCAAGTTGTTGTATTTTTAGGTCCTTCCTTCTCTCTTTCTTTTGAAACTTCATATTATATAAATATTAGATTTAATATTTATATTATACCTTAAAATTGTAAGAGGTTTCATGGTTTTGGTCATATACTTATTTATTACTGATTTTTCAACAAACTTTACCTACAGTATTCTTTACTCTTTTGGTTGTTTGACTGTTTATTAACAACCAAAAGAAACATGCGGACTATAAGTGTGGATTTCGTAATATTGAACCTCGTTCAAATGACGAGGATGATCCTTGATCTGGCACTTCCCTCTCCAAACTTCAACACTACAACAACGGGAGGACTTGAGACCCCGACAGCTTTAATATGCAGCAACACGGTGGATATTTTGTGTCTTCAGAGCTCGAGTCCCCGACTCAAGAAATCAATAAGTTAGTGACTATCACCACTAGTCTATCATGGCCAGAGCCTTCTTCAGTTGTACCATACAAAAATACTTCGGAATGAAAGAAAAACTATTTAATTGAAATAACATTACTCGAAAGGCTTCTTGTAGGTATATTTTATATATTTAAAGTATTAATGGTACTTCAACCAATTCATACCATCAAAATATTTAGGTATTCATAATTTGATTATTCGGAGAAAGATTATAAAACATTTAAATTCCAATCAATTGCACATTTAATAAATTTTGATTATTTTCCTTTTAATTTTGATGTGTTTTGTCATAAACAAATTAATTTTTGTAAAACGTTGTCTTCATTGATTTTAAATACCAAAAAAAAATGTAATTGTTCTGAAATTATATTGATAATTTTCCTCTAGATATTTTTTCTAACTTTAAAATACGTTTTATCAGCATATCTGAATATTAAAATGTTTTAAATATTTTATATAAATCAATTCAGAATTTTTATACTTTTATTTTCATTTTCAGTTAAATTTAGCTATTTTAAATTATTGGAAACTTTAGAAAAAAGAAATTAAACACTGGAGAATAATAAGAAATATTTTCAAATACATGAACTTAAGTCTGCATATTATTCAAAAATTGGAGAAAAAACTAAACTGCGTTTTTGTATATATTGGATCTTCCTATAAAATTTTTAATGCACTTATTTAAATCCAATACAATGATGAAATTGAAGATAGAAAACTATTTCTATGTTATAATGTTCATTTCTACCATTCCTCCTGGAACAGACAATATTTCTAACTATATTCAGAACTTATTATCCTTGTCTTTTAAGGACATAACTTTTCTTACAACCTTTTAAAGTGCCTAAATAAATTTTTCACCTTTTCTACGAAGATTTAGTGATCTCTCGAGAATAAAGAAATAGGCGAAACTGTTGGAAAATAAAAAAGTATGGAAATAACCACATAGACAAAGCATGTAATCTCTTCAACCTGATGATACGAGAGATTCCCTTAGGTGAGGAATACCTTGGTTCAAGAATAGATTTAACCATTTATCTGGAAAGATGAATGGCGTTTGGAACTTTTCTAAAAGAAGCCTTACAAAGTACTTATCTTCATAAGACTGAAAAAGAAGACGTTTTTGTGATTCTCGCATAGTTATCGAGTTCTAGGGTTTGAAAGCAAAAATACTTATTTGACATTTAAAATTACATCCATAAATTAGTTAATTTAAAGAGTCTTTTTTATTTCCTTAATTTGAAAATTATTTGAACATCTATACATGACTTTCTTAACAAAACTGAAAAACATCGTTGAGTACTACAACTAATCAACATCGTACTACAACTAATGCAAACGTTGATAAACTATTCCAAAAGGATAATTTGATTTTTAATCATTACCTCCGTAGTTATAGAGAATTTTTATGTAAATCGTAATCTAAACATTTAAATCATAACTTTATATGTAAAGAAAATTATCTACGAATGTTATTTCCGTTGATAGAGCTAACTTATTTGAAAATAATGGGTTCGTCAATGACATTTCACAGCACCTTCCAGTTTGTAACTTTAAACATAGCACCTCAGAGCGTACAGCCAGCCTAAGATTATGAGAAACACTAAAGATTAATCATATTCGGTTTCAGGAAAACAGATACTATATCATTAAGCAAATTTTAGAGGATTTATCTAAGTTTCAATATGTTCGATATACTTTTATTCATGCTATATATTGATTGACAGTGTAACACACTCATCACGATGTTGATTAACGCAATTCAATAGACTCGGTTGTCTAAAATATAGAGAGTGTAAGAAATTAGGAATTTCTTAAAAAAATATATCACATTCAACTAACAAGATATGTAAGTTAGAATTCCTATGATAGTTCAAAGGGCGATTAGTCAAAAACTTCTACAGATGAGCAATATATCATTTACTAACAGAACATAATACATCTAACTCTTTTCTCTTTATATGGTAGATACGTTACTCGAAAAACAGTGTAAAACACCAAACTGAAAAAGATAATATTTGTGTAGTAAAAAGAGGAATGCTCTATATTAAAAAAGCATAGAATGAAATGATATTTTTTTAAATATAGAAGAACCATGTAAAAAGTGATAGAAAATCAACTGTATGCTCTTAGATAAATGTATTTATATTGATACATTTAATTAAATATATGTTTACCATTGTGTCATTCATACATTTAACATATTATTAACGTTAATTAACAGTGTATCACTTGTATATGTGACAACATATTTAACATTTATATTAGGTTTGTACACGTTTCTGTTGAAAAGCAAAAAAAATTAGGAAATCATACATACCACCTTCTAGACTTCAGTCATTTATCATATTATTAATAAGTTAAAATGAAATAAAGAATGAATAAGAATTTTAAATTGAAACAGAAATAGTATCAATTATAATTATTTGTCGCTACTTGTTGATTATAGACATATTTGCTTACGGTGAGATGGATCGAAATTGGTGATTTCACTACCACATCTACTTATATATAGAATCAGATTAAGAAGTTCTTCCAGTTTCTGTTGAGTCGTGGGTTCGATCCTTGATTCTTCTAAAGATCGTGTAGCCGGAGCTGATACACTTTACATATGTCAACGCTCAAAGTCCCCTTCCCCCCGAGCACATGGAGTGGAAGATTGGAGAGAATGGCGCAAGCTCAGGTGTCGTCCTCATCAATTGCCTGAGTTTCAAAATTGCGAAGTCCGTCGTCAATAGCTGTCTTGTTGCTTCTAGTACCACATTAACAAAACCAGTCCGATATGTCCTGTAATAACAGTATAAGTGGATGAATTGCTTCCTAAAGTTTTTTGTAGGGTTGAATTTTTATAAAGGTTAGTTAATACATTTTTTTTCATCTCTTTTGGTTTTGAAAGTTCCTTATATAATTCTTAAGCTGAAAATGCCAATTCATTTAGATAAGATGTCCATAAAACGCTTCCAAATAAGATCTGACCAATAACTCATTTTGAGTATCGTCTTAACGGAAGATATTGCGTGGCTCATAAATTCATTCACGCTCCTTTAAGAACAACGGCAAACTCATCTGCAATCCTAAATCATGTTTAAGTGAATCAACCGTGTTTCTGGGACCATCTTATTTCAAAAACGTGGAAAAATACATTATTCAAAGTTGGGTGCACCAAATAATTTACTAAACTGTAAAATTATTACAAATCAGAAATTTTAGCTAGACCGATTTATTTTATGAAAAAAAAATATTTCCTCATCTTGTCTTCCTGCAATTATCTTTTGGTAAAAAAAAAATGATAACTTTTTACCAACTGTGTTGAGAAATCAACGTAGAATATTACTGGTTACAATATACTACGCAACTGCTTCTAAATTATAGACTTGTTCCTTTTATATTCGAATAAAAACTAAGTGAAGATTCTATTTCTATAATTTTGATTATTTCCAACTATCTGCATCATGACAATAACAGATTTTATTTAATCCTCGTCATAAATGATTTCACATAAACCGGAAAGTCCAACTGGTCAGTGTGTCAAAATATTGTGTTCAAATTTTTACATTTCTTAGCTTAATACTGAAAAGTACATACCATATATTTGGAAACGTCGTATGTGTAACACCAATTGCAATCGTTAATTTTACATATATTCAGATTCCTCGGATGGAAATTTTCCATAATATATTTTATTTAGTTGAACAGCAAATTATGCATTGTAATACAGATCATTTATGAATCATGTACAGTCTAATAAAAGGTTTTCGGAAACGTACTTGAAATCAAAAGTTTCATATTGTGTGGATCCATCTATAATGTTTGATTGTGATTCGGAGACATATTGAAATGAGTTATAACTATTAAAACTTAACAAAACCTATATTTAAAGATTAAAATAGATTTGCAGCACATTCAGGGAGGCCTACTTAACCGCTTCTAAGCAATGAAAACTTTCAACTACCGTCACAAAACACACTTTCTCCTTCCTCGTGGGCGGTACTGTCAGCACCACGTAGCGGAGGTTTCCGAATCAAAACTAGGAGGGTATGAGAACACTACACAGTCCCTTACAGTGCTAGAGCAAATGTCGATCAAATGTTAGCGAAGTGAAAAAGAAGTTTATTTGGCTTGTTGCCGTAACTATTTTAACTTCAGTAATTAACAAGTTTGGAAACTGAAATTGATAGGAATAATATATTATTAACAATGTTTAACAATCGATGAATAATGTAATTTTATAGACATGTGAAATAAATGAGTGTAATATGAGATAAATTTTTTGTTTTGTAATACTCTATTATCAGAAGAATAGAAAAAAATTTTCTCATTTCAAGGTTTCTGAAGTATTTGTCTCAAATTAGTATTTTTAAAAATGGAACATATCCGAAAAAAAGATGCGACTGTTAAATAACGAAACTGATACTGTAAACATTTATTTTAATTTCATACATATTTATTTTTATCACCTTCAATATACACCCAGCCACTATCCCTACAATGTTCCATGGAAATCTTTCATTCTTCAAAACAGTGCTGGAAATCTTCTTCTGTCAGCTCTTTGAGATCGTGTGACGATCTCTCTTTCACAGCTTCAACTGACTCAGAACTTGTTCCATTTAATGCAGATTTCATTTTTAGAAGCAGTTTGAAGTCGCATCGTGCAAGATCTGGTGAATAAGGCGGATGTTCTAACACTGGGATGCTGTTCTTGGCTAGAAACCACTTGACAGACAATGCGGAATGAGTCGGCACATTGTCTTGGTGGAGAACCCATGACCTGTCCTTCCACAATTCAGTTTATTTCTTCCTTATTCTTTTACAGAGTTCTGCAAGAACGTGAAGGTACCTAGTAGTTGATAAATAGTTTGACCTTCAGGATCAACTATGTTGATTAATAGTGTGACCTTCAGGAACCCAGGGAGGTAAACTATCCCATAAATATCGAAAAAAAAATGATTAATTTTATAATATGTAAATATAAGTTAATAATAATTTTAATTATTAGCACCTTTATTTCTGGAATATATTTTTCACGAAGTTGTTTGATCCCGAATTTTATTAAACATTTTTTTGTGTCGGTTGTATTGGAAACACTTTTTTTCCTATCTATTATAATGAATTAACTTAATTTCAAAGTTTCTCTGTATAGAAGAAAGTTTTACATTTTTAAGCAAACCACGTAAAAGCTGGAATGAATATTGGTTACTAATCAAAAAATTTATTCTAAATTAAATGAAACACTATTTTTTTTTTCAAATATTAGTTACAATTCCATTTCCTATTCATTTAAATAAAGACGCTTAAAGTATTACATTTATTTAGTATTCTATTTTTGGAATTAAAACACGACACACTAATTGTTAACAAAAGAAAAATAAACTTACCTCTAGGTTCTATCATATTCAAAATATATTTTTCAAGTTTCAGTTACCTTGAAAAAACTTTTTTATAAAACGAATCTTTCCTAGCTTGTTTATTTATCATCAAAGAACTTTCTAAAAGGACAAATTTGGTTCTTTATTTATTCGTTCATTAAACCTATCGTTTTGAGCTGTATGAGAGCTTGAAAAAAAGTATCCCGTTTTAGGCAGATAAGAATTATGAATAGCATTTATGTCGGCGTATATTATTCACGTCTTGGAAAATTACTTGGGTAAGATGCAAAAACTTAATTAAAACTTAATCCCCTCACCAACGTTTAATGGAATTTTAATGTTTCACTTCATTCGTAATAAATTCAATCAAAGATGAGCGATTGAGCAGGAATTTTTTTTTTCTTCAAACATTTAAACGGCTAAAGTTATAATCATCTTCACGAAATAAAAACATGATAAATTGAGTTAAAATTCTATAAAAACAGTAATCTAAGTATTTATCAGCTGAAACTACCAATACATTTTTTTAAAAAATATATGATTATTTAAATGCTAACAGATGCTAAAAAAGAACTTTTACACTTGATTAAAGATCTCACAATATGTTTAAAGTCATAATTTGTTCTTAGTTACGATAGTTAAAAACTTAATTTAAATAAGATACTTTGATTAAATTTATGATTTTTATACTTATTTTGAATTAATAACACGTTATATGTGTGTATTATTTATTTGAAAACGGTTAGAAATATTTTTCTTTTCATTACGTTTTTTATCCAACGTTCATTTTTTGTTTATTAACTTAAAATACGGTGTCAACCAATAGAATTTAAAATTGAAATATTAAATATTGCATAAGTATGAATCAAAATTATGCGAACATCAATTTATAATATTTGAATTATCCGGATATGATATCAGATAAGAATCAATAAGTTGTATATATATATATATGGAGGACAAAGTAATACGAACACCTGTGAAATTATGGAAAATCTTTATTAATAGTGGGTTGGACCATCCTTTGACTGAAGTACAAATTTAATGCGACTTGGGATAGATAAAGGTCATGGACAATATTTAAAAGAATATTAAGCTATTCCTCCTGCAGAACGGTCTCTAATTCCGAAAGGTTGAATGGAGGAGGAAATCGGGAACGAAGTTTGGACTCCAAATATTCCCATAAATGTTCAATAATATTCAAGTCCGGAGACGGAAGAGGTCAGGCACGATGTTCATCTTCAGCTTCATGCTCTTTGAACCATGCTTGAACACACAGTGTGGATAAGGGCGTTGTTGTCTTGAAAAAGTGGTAACTCTTCAGGGAATACAGTCTGTACAAAAGTATGGGCATGATCCCCTAGAATGCTTAGATAGTGATTGGATTTGATTCTCCCATGCAGAATAACAAGTGGTCCAAGTCCGGGCCAAGATATCGCAACCCATACCATAATGGAGCCCACCCCTCCATGTTTCTCAGTCGGCAAGATTCATACAGGATTAAACGCTTCTCTGGGCGTTCTCCAGACATAAACGAGTTTGGTGGTCTAAAATAGGGTGAATGACAATTCATGTGACCATATTACCTGTTGCCAATGCTGTGGGGACTACTTTTGTGATCTTGGCACCATTGGCGTCGCTTGAAAGCATTAGTTGCTGTCACCAAGGGTTTACGAATTACCACTCTGCCATAAATGTTCGCAGCATGAAGTTCCCGTTAGACAGTTTTTGTTGAAACGGGGTCCTGGAGATGACTGTTCATTTCGAATGTTATCTCGAATAATGATTGGTTGTGCTTTCGGGCTACTATGCGCTTCAAGACCCGCCTATCCCTATCAGCAAGCTTTGACAATCAGGCACTGTTGTGCTTTGAAGACATCATCTTACCGTCTTTCGTATAAGCTGCCATAAAGGCTGATACCGTACTCCTTGCAAACCCCGAAAGGTTTGCTGTTTCCGTAACCGATGCTCCACTTAAACGCGCTCCAACAATCATTCCTCTTTGGAAATCTGACAGGTCTGACATTTCAACTTATCACAGATAGTTAGATAGACGCATGCAACGCAGGTGATTCCTGTTGAGAAACTGATACCTTCCTACCTTCCTCTTCACGCTCAATTGGTGGCAGACTTCTGTTGCAGGTGGCACGGCTGTATTGCAAGTGTGAAATACGTCATTCATACTTTTTCACAGGTGTTCGTATTATTTTGTCCTCCACCTGTATATATATATATATATATATATATATATATATATATATATATATATAATTGAAATACTAGTAAAATACTGTTTATCATTGTAAATATCAAAACATCAAAAGATAACAAGGTAAAAAACGAGTTTTTTTGAATATGAGTCTTCGTCACACTTTGCATAACGCAAGGGTCGGCAAAGCGATCTATATCAACCCCCGGAGATTGGTATAGTACAATTAGGGGTTGATCCAATCTAGGGGGTTGATGAATGAATACCAATAATACTGAATCGCAAATTTATGGACATCAAGGCAGTATGTACAATTTTCGTTTGGAATCTCATTTGTAATTTATTATTATATAGTAAGTAAAGTTTTTGTAATTGATTATGGTTTACTTAATTTCTCTTTCCTGCATGTTCTTTAAAACATTTATTTATCTTTTTTTACAATTTAAAGTATGCGTATTTCGTGGTGGTTTCTCATTCTCAAACTTGAGAAAAATGATTAAAGGATTCTTGTACCGTTTTGTTACAAGATGGCCTAAATTAGAGCACAACCTCTTAATCATGAGAGTTTGATAAGCTTTGCGAGAAAAAAGATGAACTATCAAACCAATTATTATTACGCACCTAAATACGATTGTTTTCAAGATGTGCATGTTTACAAAAACTTGTTGAATTGATTAAACAGTTACGTAAATTCTTGCTGAAATTAATTCAGCCTTAAGTTACGAAATTCAAAGAATTAAAAACAATATTTCTTATTAGGTCGATGTATTTGCAAAATTCAATGATATTCAAACACGTCACTAAGGAAAAGATATTATATTAAATTAACTATGAACAATTATTTTAAGCATTCAAGATAAATTAAACATGTTTAGGTCTCAATTAATACATGAAGACTTTTGATACTTTTGAAATTCACGATGATTTGAAATAACCAACTTAGAATTGGAAATACATATAAATCATCTCCAAGAATTAAGCTACGATTTTAAATTAGCTTTGGAACTATTAAAAATATAAATATCCCAGAATGGATTATCGCACCACTTTTTGCACAAGTTGAAAATAACGAAAGGCATTTCCAAGATGAAGTCAGTGAATTATTAATTGACCTTGAAGTAAATATTTTTTTAATAATTTAACTGTGAATAAATTTTGTACGAGTATAAATATTGCACAAAAATATCCAAAACTTGTTATACGTCAGTTCCCTTTTTAATTGCATTCCCATGCTCATGTATCCGGCTTCAGTCATGTTAATTCTGTTGCAACAAAGAAGAGAAATAAATGGGATATGGAGCTCCAAGGCGTGGTAAGACTGAAATTAAAAAATTTTAATCCAAATATTGCTTATCTAGCCAAGAGTCATCCAGCACACCTTTCTCATAATTTATATAAAAAAATTTATTTTGGCAAAATCAAAAGAGAAAAAAGATTAACTGTTTCTTAATTGATTTAAATTATTTAAAAAACAGATAATTTTTTTTTCATTTGTTATAATTTTTATAGAGGGAGTCAATAAGAGAATTTAAAAATGTTTGGGGTTTCAGTGATCAAAAACGTTTGGCGTCACCTGGAGTAACATAATTTTTATATCTTAAATTTTAAGAATTTAATTTATTCAATAATTAGTTTTAATAATTTATTTTATTAGTTGATGTTTATTAAATGTATCATTTAAATATAAATACCTGTAAATTTCTTTAGCTTAATTAAGGATTATGTTAATCAATTAAGCTACATGTAATTAAAATTAAAGCAAACGATCGATTATTAACCGACGGATCTGGTGACCATTTGGAGACTTGGCGAGATTCTTGGAGTAAAATATGATTCTTTAAATAATTAGTTTTAATCAATTAATTTTTATTAATTATAATTAACTTATCGTATTGTCATCCAAAACAATCATGTATAGAACTTTTCAGGTTACTTGAGTGCTTTAAAGTTTGAAAAAGAAAGCTTTTAAAGTTTTGAAACAAACAGTTACAATGTCAGTTAAAGAAAACCCATTAAAAAGGCTTTGAAATATTTTTCTCCAAAAAAAATTCTTTAAGTATCATAAAACTTGATTATCGTAATCTTAAGAATTATTTTATAATGCGATATTGATGAGAGAAGCAAGAATTACTCTTTTTTAATTCAAGTTAAATATTTAAACTTAAAAATGTTATATATTAATTAAAACAGTATAAATAATAATATATTAAAAATAATAAAAAATTTATTCAAAATGTCATTCATACAAAAGGGCATTGTAAATGAAGGCAAAAATCATTTACATCAAATTTACGTATTTTCACTAAAAAAAAGTAATAGCAGAAATTTATTAAACCTTTAAAAAAAAAGATATAACAGCAATATTAAAGATAATAATTTTAAGCATATAAATATTTTCTAATGCCCTGTAACGTAGAAATTTAAATATTACAAGAACTGTTTTTTTTATAAGAAACAAATAATATTTACCATTTTAGACTTTATGTGTTTCTTTCATCCAGTATTTGTACTGAAACAACATAAATCTTTGAGCAAAATAATTTCATAAATTCTAGTATATTTGTTTATAATAAGAATTTTTTATACGTATTTTTTTCTGTGATTTAAAATCAATTCTTTTCAATAATTTCCCTAACTGAGTAGTGCATGATTTTTTAAAAAAATAACGAAAAA
>BMAW01090723.1:169333-193500 GCA_019974015.1 Nephila pilipes
TTCATAAGTGATAACATTTATAATAAATGTAACTTTTATTTATTACGTCTTTTTTCTTTGAAATTTTAGAGCTACTTTTCTATCAACTTTGGAAAATACCATTTTTCTGAAAAAATATATTCTAAAAGTGTAATAATGCCCTACGAGAAGTAAGAAATAGAACAATTACGAGCCTAATGTACCATTCTAAATCGTAATTAGAAAGGCAAACTTCATTCCAAACCACATTATGTCATGCATAAATTAAATACATTTCATCTGAAGTGGGGTATTTTTTTTTTAAAAAAAAGCATATTTTTCTCGCTACATTTAGTACAGTTGTAGTAAACCCATTCCATTTAAAATGCTTCGGACGGTTGTTTCAAGTCATTAGAGATGCTCAATTAACTTTTTTCTTTCAAACAAAACGCACAGCATTGAAATTAAATATGAAACGTTTTTCTTCGTGTTATTAGAAGCACTTTAACGATTGTGATGCTACTTTTTTACGCTTATAATAAATTTGTACATAGTTTCTCACTTTGCATTAATATTAACAAAAATTTTAACTAAATATACGCTATATTCAATTCCTAATCAAATTAATTTATAATTTTAGTAAATTAATACAAACATATAATACATCCAGAATAGTTTCATAAAAATTAATATAATGATCGTTTGTTCCTGAAAAACGTTGACAATATATTCTCTTAATGTACTGTATATAAATGATATTTTATACGCATATCATAAGTTAGCAATTCAAATATTTTATCCTAATTATGTTTTTTGTGTTATTTAAATTTAATAGTTCTTAGAGTTTCTTTCAAAATTCTTGTATTATTCCTACAATACTCTTAAAGTTGAGTAAGTATTTGTATTTCATTCCTTTCATTAGTTAAGAAAGAGAAATAGTATTACATAAGGGTCAACCAAATAAATGTCGGTTATAGACACGCATGCACCATCATTTGAAGGGGGAAAACGCTGTACATGCTTTGAGTGAGGATTCTGAGTGGCAAGAAATAGGCGGTATCGTCGAAACGCGTCAATTGTGCTTGTAACTGTGTGGATAGAAAGTAGTCGCTACCAGCTGGATCATAGACGCCTTTGAAAAAGAGAGAATGTGTAATTGTGCCAAATTCAACCGTGTAAAATGAGAGTTCAGACGATAAGAATCGTTGCTAAATGGATTAAGAATGCGGTGTTTTTACGCAATTCAGTGTTCTAATGATCTGGTGAATTTCGTGAAGAATTAACTAGTATAGCGGACTATTGATGGAGGAAGAATCAATGAATCCTTATATGTGACATTTCAGTCTGTCTTGTAAAAGATCTATTCACACATTTCTCCATAAAAGTTAGTGCAACCAGTTACTATGCCACAAAAAGCAAACTTAATTTTAAAAATGTGGCATTTTTTCCCTGAAAAATAAAAGAAGAAAATCTTTATACATACAAACATAGATGAAGTAAATTTAAAAATAAAGATTATACTAAAAACTCTTGAGCTTCACGATTATGATCCGAAATTTATTAAAATCCTTATTTTACTGATCATTTTACATAGAAATAAAATATACCCATGAACACCATGAATTTTTATAAAAGAAATTTTAAGTTAATTTTTCAAGCGAAACTGTTTCTATTTCATAAAATTAAGTAACTAAAGATGTTGCATTTGTAACAAATTTACCAAACGTTAAGTGTGTCACGTAAATGATTTCAATTTCTTAAAACAAATTTTGTTCTAGTGAGTATAAATATCATTATCTAAAAACTTTTAATGAATCTATCAGAATGTAATTTAATTAGTAGAGGGAAAATGTTTATCATAAACACATATAAAATTGAATTTCTTAAAAGAATTATTATTTTCAGTTATGTTTATACAAATTTAAATAAGAGGAAGAAAAGATAACTTTAGAGCTTCGAATGTGTTAAATAATTCATCGTTTTTATGTGATTATTTCCCTTACGACTTTTTTGAAATATTTTTAATAAAAAGTTTTGTTTTCAAAACATGTTTTGTGTTATAAAATCTTCCGGGGAAGCAAAAAATAAGACATTCTTCAAAGAAAAAAAATGTTTTGGCATCAAAAACGCTTTCTTAATGCGTGCAAAGATATGAATTGCTTATCTTACGTTTTTAGAATGGTGTAAGAAAGTTTTTATACTGAATATTACTTTAGCCTTCTCTCTTAGGAACGAAGAAGGTTTTCTTCTCTGACTTCTTGAAGAGCTTTTTTGTTTTGTTTCTTTGTTTCAATCCCTTTTTTTCATTTTCAACAGAACTAAAAGAAGTCTAAAGGAAAAAAACTATGAATTTCAATTTGCGAATACAGTAAAATCTTTATTAATTCTTTTATTCATCGATGCAAATAGCTTATGTTTTAAAGTTTTTAAATCATTGAATTCTATTTCTTGCCGGAGTGTTGAAAGATATTTTAACATTTGTAGGGAGTCACATTTCAATTTAATAAGTTGATGTTACTCACAAAAATCAATAAAATCATGTACAATGAGTTTAGAAAAGTGAAGTTACATGTACTTGAAGTTAAAAAAAGGGAATTATCTTATTCAATATAATTTAATCAAATTTATCGATGTAATAACATCTACATATATTGCTTTAATTCCAATATAATCAAAAATGCAGAAATTCACTTTTAATCACATATCGTATTTATTTACACTTACATGAGTTTAATATAAAAATATTTTTAAGACAATCTTTATTATATTTTAACCGATTTAATGTTTATTAACATAGCACTTGGAAGCAATATGGGAGGGGTATTGGAATAGACTTCGTAAATTAAAATCTCATTCAAGTGACGAGTTTGACACATGAACTGACACTTTCCTCTCTAATCTACCACTCCACGCTCACGGGAGGACTTGGAGCCTCGAATAATCAGCCTTCTACATGGCTTGTCTTCACAGTCATTAGAATTCAAATCTACGAATCGTTAGAGTCAACGAAGCTGTAAGTTCACTACCATAATCAATACAGTTATCGCTACCATAATCAATACAGTTATCGTCATTTTAAGTATAAAATTAATACATAATTATATGCACAGGAAATATTTTCGAAATATTTACAATAAACTCGAATACAACATTTTTCACTTTTAATATTATTTACTTATTTGTCTCGAGAAATACATTTTCTGTTATAATTCTTACCAATATTTACATTATATTTCAGATATATTATCTCATTCTACAATAAGGCTTTACAAAAGTAACGAATAAAATTGAGATGAAAGTATAAGAAATTTTTAAATTAAAAGAAATTTTTGTAAATGAACCTTTTTTTCTGTATTTGACATGTTTTAATGCTTAGTTTGAATCAAGTTTATTTATTTTATAGAATTACGTTTATTTTCAGATAAGGTATACAGAATTATTATAAGTATTAAATCCTCAATATACTTGTAAAACAACAGAAACACTCTCGAAGGAAAAAATTATAATGAAATCATACACAAAACAAATGAGAAAATTAAACAGTCAAATTTTATTCCATTAAAACGTTATATTTTAAATTTAATGGTTAAAATACTTGTATTTCATAAAAGGGATGAAAAATAGATTTGATATAACTATCAAAGAGTTAAGAGTTAAAAACTCCCAAAAGATGGCGTAGTTTGAGCATTGATATTGTTTTTTTATTCTTTTATTCTACTGACAATTGTTAACTTGGATTTAAATTTGGATTCACATCTGGTGTAAATAGATTAACTGAATCTTTCCTGTGCTCAAACATTTTTCCTGATTTTAAATGCTTACTTCGTCGTATTTTTAGACCGACAATTATTGATACTTGTTCTCATTTATTGTTTATCATCACTTTTGAATTTTTTAAGTTTTGCTACATCTTGTGGCATTTGTAATCACCTTCTAAAGTTTGTAGTTCATCGCCGTGTTGGAAAAAAAAAGAATAGTTCTGTTAAAGATGTGTTGAAATAAAGACGTGTTATATTTACATGGATCCAAATATTTAATTTTTTCAATTGTTGGACAAACGTGTTGCTTCAAAGAATGTGATAGTGAAGAAGAGCCAATTAGTAATTATTTTCCAAAAGAAGCAACTTTTAATTTTGAATAACGTGCAGTAACCTTTTTGTGTCCAATTTAAAATATTTACTATTATACAAAACAGAATCTGTAGAAAATTATATTACCTCATCAAAACATTAATATACTTTGCAAAATTACAGAATACACACGAATGACATAAAAAAAACACCAAATCAAAAGTTTAAGAAATTGGCAATGGATATCAATGGAAATTGGCAAGGGAAAGAAAGTTAAAAAAGACAAAAGAAGGTGATAGGAAGGTCATTCTCTCACCTACCCACACCCTTGCCTGTATAGGCTTAATAAACCTGGTATAATTTCGTATTACTTCTAGATCAATTTTTTTTTGTATAACATTATTTCATTTTTGTTTTCATTAATATAGACACATTTTGTTTTTTATCCCCTTTTAGTGGTCGCGACCAGCATTGTTTTTGTCCAGTCGTGAGTTCAAGTACTGAAGCCACTAATATATCTGCCGTATAACGGGTTTATCGGCAGTTAATTCTGTCGATACTTAATGTCGTCCCCTTAGTGATGTGTTGAAATTTGCAGAGGATAACATCGATTCAAATGTCATCCATATTGACAGAGGCTCAAAGTTACGAGGTCCGTCACCAAAAGATCTAAAATTGCTTCTTAGGGCAACGCAAATAAACAATCAATGAATCAACTTCCTTACCATTTTTCTTTCATCAAAACATTTTCTCCAACTAATTTCATGTTTATAAAATAAGTTTAATATTTAGGAAATTGAGAAGTAATAAAGAAACTTTTAATTACCTAGTTAATATGAATTGCTTCCATCATTTTTATACACATTTTTAACAACAAACAACATGTACAGCATACAGTAACATATTCTCTGAATGGAAAAGCTAGCCATGATGTTCAACTCGATTAATCGATCTCTGTATCTTTGGATCTCATGCTTTTTGACTTCCTTTATCAGATGTTCTGGTGTTTTCTGGGGTTTTTTTTGTACCTGTGGCAAACCTCAATTTTTTTTTATTGTAATGATAACATATGACTGTTCTCCTATTAGAGATTTCAAGAAAAATACAGTCTTTCCTAGAACTTTCATTTTTTCACCATGATTGGGGGAAGGGGGTCATTGCTTATGTTTTCCACTGTATTCATCAAAATCCTTGCTGATGTCTCTTTTCATGCGAGTGACATTACACTGAAGCTCATGAATTGAAGGAACGATATCTTAAAATTTTTTTTCATCATTCGAATATGAAATTATTGATCAAATTAAGAAAATTACGTTTAATTAATAATATTTTTAAAATACCTAAGCATTATTACTAAATTATTATTTATTATTGTTCATTTGGTAACTTGTTTTTTGTTAAAAAAGATAACAAAATTGTTATCCTTTTAACAAAAAATGTATTCTTTTAAAATCAATTTGTCTTGATAGTATTCTGGAACGATTTACTTTTTTTCAAAGGCGTCCCTTAAATTAATCTATTTAATTATATTACTACTATTTTTTTATCGTAAGTTTCCTATTATTTTTAATTGTAAATGAAAAAGTACTTTTTGAAAGTAGGGTTCATAAGACTCCATAATATAGCTATTTAGTGTCGAATATAATGAATGCTTTTCAAATTTTCATTTTAATATTTTATCGCTTAAGAGTTTTTCTCTTTTTAAATAAATAATATAAGTTCCATATTGTTTAGTCGTATTTTATAAATTAGTTATACATTTCAAAAACAATTCATCTTTTTCGAAATAAATTATGCATCCTAAATAAATTCATCACTATATTATTTCTTCAGAAAACTAATTTTTATTTGGTATAAAAATCGGCAATTTTTATACACCTTTTAAGCTTTTATATTTTTAATAAGCATAATTATTTATTTTATATTATCTTAGCTAATATAAAATAAGTATTAATTTTACATATCTATAAATACATTCTAAACAGTACTTCGTGAATTAATCTAAATAACACTTAAATATTCAAAGGAATAATTTTCAAATATACAAATATAAACAGCGAGTTATAGTTTGCGAAATCCTTTTCTATTTGTAATACATTTTGATTAGCAAGGAATAATTGAACAAAATTTCATCATTAACAATTCCTCAAAAGCCTTCTAGTCATTGATGTTTAGAGAAAAATGTTTTAGTTATTTTCTTTTCATAGTTCTCAACAGTTTTCTAAAGTTCTGTTTCTAAACAGAATTTAAGAAAAAAATATTAAAGCTAATAGGTTTGAGAAATTTTACACTTGATGTAATTAACTATCAACTAACAATTATAAAGTCTTAAGTTAAATTAAGATTCTTTTCGCTTTATTATGCAGAATATATTTTGAAATAAAATTACCTCAAATAATGTATTAATATTTTCTAAATGTTCAGCATATATTTATCGATTTCCACTGACAGTTTCCTTAGTGAAATCTACCTAAATTTGAAGATCAGCATGCAATTTATTTAATTACGAAACTACCGTGAGTTAATTTCAATATAATACATTGGATAAGTGCATCATGTAAGAAATAATTTAATTACGAGTACCTTATTTAATCATTCAATTATAAATTATTTCAATTAGAAATAATAAAGCGATTTACATATTACTTAGAGTCAAAATTAATTATTCTGTATTATGCTTATTAAATTCAAGGTAATTTATTTTACCCCTTTTTCCTTCAATTTAGGGTAACAATAATTTTTGTCTTTTTTGGTAACATTCGATGTAGCCACGGTAGACTAGTGTCATGGTAGTGGGCTCTCAGCCGGCGGTTTTCGTCGAATTGTGGGTTCGAGCCTCAATGCTACTAAAGACCTGCCGTGTAGCAGGAGCTGATGCAAGTTAAATCAGTCGAGGCTGACAAAAAGTCATCCCTTTGGCGTGGCGTGTAAGTTAGGACTGGGAAATGTCAGCTCAGGTGTCGTCCTTGTCACTTAACTGAACTTCAAATTCATGAGGTCCATCGCCAATAGCCTTCGTGTTGTTCCTAGTGAAACGTTATTGAAACCACTCACTCACTCAAAACATTTGATTGTTAGTTCTGTAGAAACATCTTGATGGAATGTTCTACTTTTCATTTTGTTTGGTTTAAGTACTTTAAATCATACTCATTGTATTTAATTGACTGGTTGGGAAAAATCCCCAAACAAAAGTATTTCATTTTTACATTATATTGATTTCAATTTATATATTTTAACTGCTTTTAATTCCATGTTTTATTCAGATATAAACTTTTAAAATATTTTATAAAATAAAATCGAAACTTTTCATCAATATTTTCGGAATTTTTCTTCCGTGAGCAACCAACCAAATTTATTTATTGTTTGTAAGTATTTGAGATAAATTATCTTTTACTTTTAAATTTCTGCAACAACTTTTTAAGACTTATTTCTCGAGCATTCTCTTTTAAGTAATGGTTAATTCTCTTTTACGATACTTTGTTGTTTCATTCAGTCTTTTCTAATTTCTGTTTACTGCATTTGTGAATGCTGTAAATTTATTCGCAAATACACAATGAATAGAGATAATAGCGTTAATGACACATTTTTCTACAAATACCATCTGTAAGATAATTAGTTTATATGTTTTCAAAAGACGCCCAACAATTATTTTAAAGCAACGACTTTTCCATTACTTAATGGATAAGCATTTTCTTTTTTTAAGAGTGGCCTAGGAAATATCTTAATAGAAATTAAGAGTCAATGGCATTCGTCTCTATAAGAGTCAGGTGGAATGTGGTTGCTTATTGACTCAGAAGTAACTGCACTGAGAAGTAACCCGCAGAGGGTTGGTGCTGGACCTCTAAATTTCGAACCTCAATCAAGGGACGAGGGGCACCCCTTCTCCAAAATTCTACACCAGGCCAACAAAGGAATTTTGAGCCAGTACATCAGCCGCGGCTATACGGTTGTCTTAAGTGGCGTCAGAGCTCGAAACGGATGACTCGATGAATACCGCTGGCCGAGATTTTGTGACTCTGACCACTAGGTTACCATTGTCATTCAAAGGACGGAAGAATATATATAATCTTTGATTATATATATATATATATATATATATATATATATATATATATATAATCGAAAAAAGGAATTCTCGTTGATCTATTGTTCTTGTGAACCAGAAATGCTCTAGATGAGCCAAACGTCATTTAACGATGAGAAGCATCATCGATCAAAAAATCAATTCAGAGACATTTTTTTTCTTTTAGTCAGTTCAGTTGTTCTCATCAGTATTTATCTAGCCACAACTCTTCGATTTACAGAACACTTTCAAACATCTAAATCAATTAAGCATATATCTGAAAGAAGAAAAATATCACCTGGAAAAAAATGTCTCCCGGTAGTTCGTTAAATATTGACTTCCATTTTGAACTGATGTAACTAAATGTTGTCTAAATTTAAGTTTTTTTTTCAAAAAAAAAGAGTCCTAAATAAATAGGAGTTCTTAACGTAACTACAGTTGAGAATTTCGAGTTATCATTTAAGCTCGAGAAAATACCACCAAGGATAAAAAAAAAATGAAGCTCATTTTTCATATTAGTGCATAATACGTTTAAATTTATTCAAAAACAAAAATTAAGAAGAAAACACTCTCTAGTTTTTCTTTCCGTATTTTTCAACTTCCTTATACGTTTAGAACTTTTGATTGCTATGTTATATATTGCATTGCTATAAAAATCAAAGAATTTCCATATTGAAAATGTTTTTGCAGCACTAAATTTGAAAATGAAGATAAGTTTATAATTTTTTTCTTAAGGAATAATTTACATGTTTAAGGGGAGTCGGTACCCCCTATACTGACAATGTTAAATTGTGAATTTTTATGTACCTTTTTCTCAGAAACTACTGGACATATAAAGTCAAAATTTTATCTTCACATTGTTTAGATATTTATGTACTGAAGTGAGATTTTAAGAATTTATTGCTTAGTTTTTTTTTAAGAAATTTTTTACTGAACATCACAATGAATTTATGAAAAATAGCAGTTTTTTGTTACGATATCTGCTCTATATCTGGTGTTTTTAAGAATATTACAAAAGTTTCACTTCAGTATATAGAATAACATATCAGAAATATATTGTAAAAATTTCAAAAGAATGGATACAGTAGATTTAGAGAAAAAGGTACACGCAGTTTAAAAAATGTCATTTTTAGAAAACTGGATTTTAAATACAAAATCTTACCTGGTTAAAAAAGTCCTGCTCCATAGGCTGTATTAGTTGAATTTTTCTTAATGCTGTTTACATACCTTTTTCTTTTAAGTCTTTTTTCTACCCTCTTTTCCTTTGATTGTCCAGAAAAGGCATAAATAGCTTTCCGCAGTTTTTCTCTGTCGAGGCATTTCATAGCATTTATAGCATACTCCCCTGGTTTTATACCCAATTTTTCCAGAATAGCCAGCTTGGATGCATTACCACTATTAAAGGAGCATACAGCATCATAAACACCAAGTGAAAGTGTTTCAATCTGGACAAATGTAGATTTGGGAACACGTGACCACACGACATTATGAAAGCTTTCATTCGGGTTCTGTGTATTGCCATGTAAACACTTTTTTAAAAGATCAGGGTGTGAAAGGTCTCTAAATATTGGACGCATAGATTCTACGACAGCAACAGGAAGACTGTTCTTATGTATGTAAGTCTTTCCTGTTGCTTCAGCCTTTTTATATCCACACCATGATTCTTCTCCAGCGGGACAAAATCCATGTTGAGGATATTCATCTGTCGACAGTTTGTGAAGAAAAATAGCCCAGATAGCTTGTCGCATACTATGAACACTGTTCAGATTCCTCCGGATAGCTAACCCATAATAAGTTTGCAATTTATCTATTTCGTGTTCAGTTAAGCGGTTTTTGCCACATAAACGTTTACCGTCAGATAAAAATTTCCCTTTCATTTGTGCTTTCAAACGACGTAATCGTGTTCCCATACGCTTCATCACATGTCCGATGCATTCTATCTTTTCGATGGGGTATTCATCTCCATAGATGTTTTCTTTTTTGATGGCAGCAAATGCTTTGGAGTTGCCATCCCCTAAATATGTGACATAACGTGCATCGTACAATGTCAATGAACGTTGAAATATTCTTGAAGCACCTTCAACTTCCATCGACCCACTAGAACCTTCAAAATTGCGCTTACAGTCTTTTATATGAGAAACCTTATTGCTGCACATACAGTACTTGGATAAAATATCCACATCAATGACTTTCCCAGTGTCAATGCTGGTCACAGTAACCACACCATTTAGAGACGAATAACCTCTCTTTTGCCAAGTTCCATCTACGGCAACTGCAATATTATTATTGCTTCCATTTTCCAAAACCGCTTCTTGCGTAGCCTTTTGCATTGTTTCCTCAGAAACAAGCTTTACAGCATTTAAAAGTCTCTTGTTGTACGGGGCAAATCTTGTTGGTGGCTGAGGCAGATTCATAAGTGCACAAAACATTCGTCCAGCTTCTGCACCTCTTCCAATGGAACGCATTGCATATACATACCTGGTATTTACAGTTGCTCTTTGGGTTCCTTCATGATAATCTGAAGAAGAAAATTCCACACGATATGGGCAAACACAACATTTCAAAACGAAAGAAATAGCCAGTCCAGAGTTATTTTTTAAAACTTGCATATCCATGCCATTGTCACATTTTTTACAACGCACATCATTCTTGAATACAAACGAAAGTATATTTAAATTCATTATGGCATTAATAACACCTATATTTCCTTCAAATGTAGAAAAACTCGCATTTAAATCAGGAATTTTTCTTTCTTTTGCACAAGGATTTTTAATATCAGTTTTTATGTCATTGTTACTTACATCAGCATCCAATGTAGAGTTACTACTAGAAGTAATATTTCTACCTTTGAAAAAAGTTCCTTTACGTTTTTTGAAGACTTTACGTGATCTTGGCATACTTTAAGTTTCAGTATTTCTAAAAAAACCAAAATACTCAACTGACACTGAATATAGTTCAACAAAGAATGTATAAAAAAAATGATTCAAAATCTCACAACGTTCAGCAAAGCATAAACGAATTCGCACGTGAGAATAGTAAACAAACCTTCAGTCACAACTACAGTTATTCTGCCGCTCTTTGCGAAATGTTTATTAAAATAATGTGAGGCTTTGCACAAACATCTCAGGTTTAAAAGGCCAATGTTTACATTTTTCACTACACAAGTGGGCGTGGCACGTCAGCTGATGTGTATCTCTTTTTATTCAAAATAAAAATTAACATACTTCTAATTCGAATATTAGCAAATATATTATATCATTGGAAAGGTCTTGAATTGGAGATTTTAGAAACATCAAAATCTGAAAATCGATTTTTTTGAAGATATATAGGGTACCGACTCCCCATCATTTTAAAAATAAAGATTAAAAAGCGTTTTTCAATTTATACATTTATTATCTACTTTTATAATATTATTTAATGCTAAGATTTAAATATGCGTCGAAGAAACAACTTTCAAAATTTTGTTTGGAGAATTCATTACCCATAAATACAATTTTAAATAGGTATCTTTCGGGAATTTTTATCTTAAATCACAATGCTAATGTAAAAGTTTTTAATATCATACATATTTTTTCAATACAAATTTAACTCATTGGCGTAAAATAGAGAAAATAAATATTCATACTTACTAAATAATTCAACTTTTTTTGGCAATCCGCTAGGGAAAAATGACGTTAGCTTTCCTTCAAAACGAGTAATTACAAATCGTCCCCAAATATTTCCCGTGCCATCAACTAAAGTGCGGGGTATTTGGTTTGCCTCTGCTTCAGAAATCAGTGAACTAAACTATGTCTTAGTTTGAAAATAAACTAACAATATTCACATATATATGTTTTAGTATGTCCTCTGTACTTTTCGTTTCAAATGATTAATGAAAATGAAATTTTCGATTCAAAATTTTAAACCTCATTTCTCAATTTGAAAACTAATAACAATAATTTTAAATAATAACCACTATTAGTCCAAATATAGTTCTTATCATTCATTTGATTTATGTTTTACAATTATATCAAAATTGAGATAGAATATGGTTTTTATTATCTAAATACGAATTAAATAATATGAAGACAAATAACATAGATTGGAAAATCAATGTATGAGGTTGCAGTTTTGAACGGAGAAAACTTTAATAAGATTTTAACAATTGTTTTTATATGATTTCCGATACCCTTAGAACAGAAAGAATAAGCGTTTTGCTCCTTACATAATGCTCATAACAATTTTACCAAAATCAAGAATACAATTCCCATACCTCTTAATAATGTACATTGCGAATTGAAAATTTTTCTTGGTATAAAACAGGCTTGCTCCACCCAAAATACTTTGCTGGCAGCTATAGAACCGCATTTTATTCCGGTGGACCATATTATATATGTATGTAATGATTTCACTTAAATATAATTTAATTTTCTAATTTTCCCTATCATTTAAATATAATAGTAAATAGTTCATTTTTATTTCTTGATACCATAACAATTTAGTTTTCAATTTATGAAATCACGCGCTCTTAAAATCTCCATAACCAAATTTTCACACAATTCAATGCCGTAGGGACAACCCCTACTAGAACTTCTGTCTGCAACTGAAATACCCAGAAGTCTCTCAATCCAATACCCACGATGTGACAAATTCCTTGAGTAAAAATTCAAAGCACAAGGAAAATTTCCTTCTCTTCTGCTGTTGCCAAAAAGGCTAAGTAAAGCTTTTGGCTTCTGTAATATTTCAGTGTGTAATTCTTCCTCTATAATTGCCTCTTTCTCTTTTCCTATGTGAAATGTACTGGTGTACAAAATTAAGAGAATTTTCGGATTTGGTCGTTTATCTATAGAACTACTGAAAGGATTTTAATAAAATTTGGTGTATACATAGGGTTGATATAATAAAAAAATAACCATTTTACAGTTACAATACACTCGCATTATCGTGCTGAACACTTATCGGAGTCGCAAGGAATGAAACAGCAGTTGCAGAATAAAACCAAAAATTCGGTTAATAAGGATATGGTCCCCTTTTACAGATATATAAGCCTCTAAACGTGATTTTATGCTGGAAATGAGGGAGTTTACAAGTTCCTATGGCAATTGCTACCACTCGTTCAGTAACGCTGTTTTCAGGTCTGCGGTTGTTCTCGGAAGAGACTTGATAACTGCAATTGCCCTTGCCAAAGCATCCTAGGCATGCTCTATAGGAGTGAAATCTGGAGATCTGTATGGCCAATCCATTCGGCGAATATCCTCACTTTCCAGAAATTCATGGACCAGTTGAGCTCTATGATACCTCACGTTGTCATCTATTAAAAGGAAATTAGGAACAACAGGACCCTTCCTTCAGAAGGCAAACACAGAACTCCAAAACCTCTTTCCTATACCTATCAAGAGTCGCAGTGCTTATTTTAAAAACATGGAGGTGTGTGTGGCCAGCCAAAATGATGCCTGCCTAGACCAGCAAGCCTCCTCTGTCCTAATGGCCGATTTCTTGAACATCGAACTGCAGATAGCGGGTCCCTGGTTCTCTCGATATGAGAATCACAGGTTAAACTGAACCGGAATTCATCAGTTAAGAGAATGGTCACCCTTTGATTCATGCTCCAATTTCTATGAATTTTGCAACCTTTTAAGCAGATTCTTCTGTTGTCTGAACTAAGCGGGGCGCAAATAACAGGTCATCTTGCAAACAGCCCTCTCTCATGAAGTCTTATGGAAAGAGTCACACCCGAAACTCGGGAAATTGTGGCTTTATACAACTCATGAGATACCTGAGAAGCTGTAGTATCTCTATTAAGTCTCTCTATAATGGTCAAATGGCCATCTTCTATGGTCGTCGTGGTTCTTGGACGACCTTGTCCAGGCTTTCTCTCGAGGGATCCGGTATCCTGAAACTGTTTCCATAAGTTGGACACGACGCTGGACGTTAACTCAAATTCTCTGTGAATATGAATTTGATACTGGCTTGCTTCTAGCCTACCCACAATCGCCACTTCATTAAATCATCTAAACGCCTATGGTTATTCAGTTTTACTGTTTAGAATTTAACTCAAGCGATTGCTTCAAAAAAAAAACACCAAGAAATTCAATGAAATGTGATAGCGAACGAAATGCGGATTTTGGCACGCAAGCTTGTAAGTCCTGTTTTTCGACTAGTTTCTCCCCCATACACGTATACTCTTACGTATTCAAGTAAAGTTTACATCTTTGTTTCGAAACAATATTTTTACATTTTGTTCAATTCTTCACATTAAATTCTACAAAATATGCAAATTCTCTTAGTTTTTAACCACCAGATTGAAATAAACAACAAACAGCAAAAAATATAAATAAAAAAATATCTAATAAATTGTAAAACCAAAAAAAATCTAAAAAGCATATTAATTAAACATGAAAACAGTTTAATTAACTTAAAAAGCACTCAAAAAACAAAATGTAAGAATTACCAAAGACATGCTATATAAATACTATGAAAACATTTTAAAGACAATTACCATCAGCTGAAATTAATAATTATATAACAATATAACCCACTTATACAAAATACAAATAAATAATAAAACAATAATTAGTATAACGCAAATTTTAAGAATAAGTAAAACATTTCAATATTCATACGTAGAGCCTATTCCTTTTCTTCATGATAGAATTTACTGCCAAAGTAATCACTGATTGTTTGATTTAAAAGAAACTCTACTAAAAATTAGAATAAAATAAAAAAAAAATGTTACTAACAAGATTAATAACCAAAAAATAAATATTTGAAAAACAATATCAAATATATTTAAAAAAACAAAGTTAATAGATAAGAAAAGATGAAATCTATAGTAATTAAAACTGGCTCAAAAACAAAATTATAGGTGTGTTATCAACAGGATTGGAAAAAAAAACACTTATTCAAAAAAAATTTAATATTAAAAAAATATTTAAAATTTCAAAAAAAGAGAGAGATGAAGATAAATACAAAATCATGTAAAAAACAAAAATTAGATACATGAAGAAATTTTGTACTAATATATATTAGAAAAAAATTTCTAAAAATGCTTACAAAATTTTAGTCACATTTTTAATTTTTCTAGTTTAAATTTCCTTTTGAAAATTAATTCGATATTTAGCCGTTGCCCATGTCAAAAAGAAATTATTTATGTTATTCTGAAAATTAATAAGTAAATTAACTAATTTGATATTTCTCATTAAATAATTACATAAAATATTTCTAAAATTATTTATATTTAAATTACTAAATAATTTTTCAATTAAAAAAGACACTTTATTAATTGAAAACAGTTATTTTAAAATGAAACTAATAACCTTTGTTAGCAATTTTTAAAATAACAACTAGGAAATATGCTTCATGAGAATTTATATAGGTTTTAATCAGAATGAAATAAGAAGCATAAAATTATAAGTCAGGAAAAGAATCTATATTGTAGCTTTCTTGGAAAATAACAAAAGATCATCAATATATCTAAATTATACACACACATATATATATATATATATGTGTGTGTGTGTGTGTGTGTGTGTGTGTGTGTGTGCTTCTGTGTGATGAATTCGATTTATTACCTTTTTTTTTTAAATCTTGGATCTTTCAACACCAATGAAAATTTTCACGTTCAAAATTACTACTACTTTCACCTTTCGAGTAGCGGACAGCGACTCATCTTCCCGAGTTCATTTAGAGTAATCAAGAGCATTCTGCAATTCATAAAGGGAAATTATATTTTGCTAAATTAAATGTACTTATACGAAATATAATTTCAAAAAAATGTTCTGTAGTTACTACACAATGCTGTTTGTGTGAATGTTAGGAGAAAGGGACGCCAACTCAAATTTTACTCTCTGACTGTGGCTGAAAATTAATGGAGATTGAGGGCCCTCGTATTGTTTTTCTTGCGATGTTAGTAATCAATCAAAGCAACATGGTAATGAAATCATTAAAAGAAGGAATTAAATAAGTAAATAGAAAAAATTTCTCTGAAAACTAAAAGCAGAAATGGTTAAAAAAAAGTATAGAAAAAATTTCCTTTAAACTTTCAAAACAATTAAGTGGTCACTTATCTATGTTTAATTTTTGACATAATTCATGTATCAATGTTTAAAATAAATCTAATTATTGAAAAATAGAATTGATCTAATAAAAAAATACTTGAAATTTTGGTCGATAAAGCTACGTTGAATATTAGAACAATTTTCAAAAATGCAGGAAACTTATTCGTAATACAACGGTTTCTTTCTCCAAAAGCGATGAAATTTTTAGCGATCAAAAGTCCTTGAGCAGTCAGTCTGTCTGAAACCATATGATTCCGAGGCAAATATATTAGACTTACTTCAGATATTCTAACTGATGCTATTTTGCATGACCTTCGCTTCACATTCCCTTCCCGCGTCTGCCTCACCAAAGGAACTTTTGAGTACAGCATAGTCGTTTTATAAAATAACTTTACAAATTTAATAATATAAAGCTATTTTAAGAGAAAAAATGTATTACTATAGTAAATTGAATATGTTACATAGAAATCTTTGAAAAATATAACCCATTGCCTGCATGAACATACAAAGAACCTTGAAAGTATTTTCGTTAAAAAAGTTTTTTTCTTTCTTTCTTTTTTTTTTTGTCATTTGATTTTATATTTTAATAAAAAAATTACTTTCATGTTACATAGAATTTCCAAGAGTACCTTTGAAAATCGATTTCGCCATCATAATTATAAATTTTCGTCATACTGAGCTGGAGCATTAGGCCACAACAGCTGCACGCATGATATTAAATTAATAGATAGGAACATTATAATTTTTTTTCGAAACACATATTTATTTTTGTATTTATCGTACATTATTTTGTACAAGAGACGTATCCAATTACAACTAAAAAGTTTATTTTACAAAGTTAAACTTGATTCTTTTCACGTTTTAAAAGAATTTCAAAAAGTGTTTTTGGCGCTTTCCCAATTACTCGAACAAAAGAGATTCACATTAAAACATATCATTTTCTCATACTTTCAAACATTTTAAGACAGAGAAGGACTCAAAATAAATCTGTAGAGAATGCTTTTCTATAACTCATTTAGAACTAGTTCTCAGCATAAACAAATTTAATGCACCGAGAAATGCATACGTATCAAATTCAAGCCACAATCATTCTTGACGCTTTTGGTTTTACAGTAAATTATAACCCTTATTCTTCATATTTGTGTCCTTATGTATTGAATCATTAAATCACAGTTTTCAATAAGGAGGTTATTACTCCAAAAGGAAAGAGAGATTGAATGCTTTGAAAATGCAGCTCTTAATTTTAAATTGAAAATGATACTGTTTAGTTAGAGCTTCGGAGAACTAAGTAAATGCATCAGTTTCATTTTCTTTCTGTATTCGTAAATCTATTTCATTTTCAAACTTTGAATTTATTTACTTAATACAATTTTTTTTTTGTTTTTGATTCTCTTATTAAAAGCAAGAGTTTTAAATCTTCACTAATTGTTTGATGTGAGTTTTAGAAATATTCAAAGAATTTTAAGTAGAAAATAAACTTGGTTTTCTTCACTTAAACAAGTGCCCTTTATATATAAATATTAGTATTTAGTATTAATTTCTCCGTCCAACCATAGCTATGTTCTTCTAAAAAATGTGATGGAAATAGTGTGCTTTTGTATGCAATATACAAATGTAATCAAATGTAATTTACCTTTCATATTTCACATCTATCGGAGAAACTAGTGAGAGAATGAAAGAAGACAGAGTAAATTCTAAATCATAAAATGGAGAAACTAACGAAATCCTTGAAACATGGTTAGAAAATAAAAAATACACATCAAACACGATATATACTTTATTTATTGTATCAAACTAATAAACTTTTCTTGAAATATATTAGTGATATGAGGAACAATAATTCGTTTCTCAATAAACGAGCATGTCTAAAATTATTTCCGATTAAGAGGAAAAATGTCATATTACATTACCACAGGACAATTCGATTTATTTGAGAGAATATCTCATACATTTTCGTTTGAAATCTCCGGAGTCACGTTATTTAATCCATATATATACTTTTTATAATCCTTTATATTTGTGCATAAAATATAAAGTTGGTTTTTTGTAATCAGAATTTGAGACAACATGTGTTACGAGAGTTGAATCAAGAATTTATTTACTAGCATCTTAAATGTAAGACTTCGCTTGAACTTTCATGAGAAATGAAAGAGGATAAGACACAGTTAAAGTTCTTTTTACGAATTCATTATCAGTTGGATGTGAAATAAGGTATTTCATGCTCCAGGTGCGTTCGTTCGTTAGTAATTCCTATACTGTAACTTTCAAGGGGAAAAAAAGTTGAGTGACGATTTAAAGTGCTAAGAAAACCCTTTTGTAAACTCCCGAAAACTGTTTTGTAACAAATAACAAAATTCTTTTCCAATACCGAAACAAATATTTATTCCACATTATACGAAGATAGATCAAATATAATTACTAATATTTAAACTATAGTTTAATGCGTATTTTGTTGATTAAAAATTTGTTTATATAACATTTTTCGTTCAAACGTTTTTGCTGGAGTTTTATGCTGGAAACACATTTATTCATTTCCAATGTGTTATGATTACAAAATCAACTGGTGAAATTATCCTTTAAATCCATGACCACCCTTTAATTATTCTTTTAAATTCATGAAAAATTGATGATTTTTAAACTGATATTAATTTTATTTCTATAAGACTTAAATAATCTTTATCGTTAAATGGATTTGATTGGAAATAAAAAGTTAAAGACGCATGCGTGAAATTAAAATTAAAAACGGGAAAGAAATATGAATATCACCTTTCTATTTGGAAAATTTATAATTTATATTACACTTATAAATTGTACTCCTTAAAAGATGATATTCACATTTATTTTGCTTAAAAATTTAGATAATATGGAATTATTCATGATGAAATTTTAATTCTTTTTATTTAAGATTCATAAAAATCAATGCAAGCTACCTTAATTGTGTATTCACATTAATACAAAATATTTTATAAAAATGTATGTAACTTTTGTGTGAAGCATTATAATTTTTCTTTATTTATTTTACTTACATTTAAATTGATGTCAATGAATGAAAATTTAAAAATATATGTATTCAAACACATGTTAATAATATTTAAATAATTTTCCTTTAAAAAAACTGACATTTTAGCTAATGAATTCAAATATTGAAAGAAATTTTCTATTGATGTTTTCAACATTTCAATACAATTGTTTTAAATGGAAAAGATACTACCAATTATATTTATAAGGTGCAAATTTCTCAATAAATTACAATATATGTTATTATATGGTTCCTTTCAAGCAAAGTTGTAATCGAAAGAAACATTTTGAAGAAAAAATCATTTTACGTAAAATTAATTAATCAAGATGAAGAACCTTCAAAAATTACTAACCCCGTAAGCATAAAAAAATACGTAACATAAATGAAAAGCAAACCAAATGCCTTCAAAGAGAGATAAAATGGTAAGTATAACTCTTTTTTGCTATTCAGAATTAAGGGAACATGTTATGTAATCTATAACTTTCTATTTAAAATTTCCTTATTATAACGGATTCACGAAATTCCTAATATTTATTATAATTAAATTAACCAGAATCAAATCGAATCAGATTAAAAACTAACTTTTCTACGATGCCTGAACCTGACCAGTGTTAGCATTTCACGTTATCTGAATAAAGCCTTTTCTCAATTGGAGAAGCAATTTCAAATATTTCAGCTCGAAGCATATAAAAATGTAATTTAAGTTACTCATTTGCAACCTCATCTCAAATAAAGTAGAAAATAAGTTTGTAAAAATATCTGTTTATTTTTATTTATGTAATTATTTTCAAAAAAGATAATGCCTTTCTACTTCTGAAACAGTTCCTGGAGTTATGAATTTATAACTCGTAAGATCTTGCATATTTTTCCGAAACAGTTTTCAGTTATTTAAGCTGACTTATTTTTAACATTTTTGTACAGGAACACCCTTACTTTGACCAAGAAAATTTAAAGCGATAGATATTTAACTGAAACTAATATATTTTTAATAATTTTAATTAACTCTTCTCAACATAGAATGAACGCATTTTAAAATATTTTCGACATCCTTTTGAGTTTCACCAAAGCTTAAGAGAAAAGTGTTTAATCAATTTTATCAATGCATAAGAAGAAAAGTATATAAAGTAAAAATATTGACCTTTACAAATAGAGAAATATTTGTAGATTCATTAGAACAGCAGTACAATTATTAGTACAATAAATAACATATGTTTTTTTTAATTATTTTGTTACATTTCATAATTAATTATTGTCAAAAACTTACAATGTGCAAAATGACTTACAATGTGAGTTCAAATTTAAAAAAATAACAAAAGATTAAGAAAACTAAAGTTGTATGGTCATTAAAAACAATTCTCCAGATTTTCATTTAATAATATTTATATTTATATTTTTCTTTCATAATAAACAGGCTTTTGTTTCTGCTATACGAATGACTAAAGGCTTTCTAAAAATTATTTCTATAACTTTTTAATTCTTTGAGTTATTTAGCAACCTTATCCCTTAAGAAATTATAAATGTTTTTAAACCATTATAAATTAAACATTTTCTTAAGATTAAATCTTATCAAAAGTTTAATTTAATTTCATTAATTTTTATATGAAATTTTGGCAACTGTTTTTAAAATAAATGTAATTTTTATCATGTCTTTATAGTTTTTAAATTAATGTACAAATTTACTCAATTTTAATTATTTATAACAATAAAATAATTTTTTATTCATTCAGATTTGAAATATTATTATCAAACAGTTTTAGTAAAACTTTAGTCTACAATGAAATCGAATTAATGGCTGCAACACTGAGTATATTTTGCAGTAAACTAAGATCCTTGATCGCTGAATATTAATAAAATTTATTTTGAATCTGTATTGTGACATGAACTATTTGTGAAACTTCCTTTAACTCAATCTGGGTAAAAATTATTTTTTAGTTTTCATCTCCTTTTCAACCAAATGAAACGTGAACTTTTGATGTACCTTTATTTTTATTTTTTTATATTTTATATTAACTCCTTTCTTAGCATTTATATCTCCCAAAAATTAAAAAATAAAACGTTTAAGAAGAAATAAGTGTAATATAGTGATTTTAAGTAATTAGAGTTGGAATTTGTTATAAGATTGTTTCATGCTTTGATGTAATTAAAATTATTTCAATCTCTATTCCTTTATAAATTTCAAAAATATCCATACTATTTCTAAAGTAAAAGTATTATAAATATTAACATAAATTGATGCATAATATGCAAACTCAAAATTTCAAGATGTAAATTTAATAAAAGAGCTTGCAAAACATTTCATTTTCTGTATAAAAAATATACAGCGAAAGTAGGATACATTGAAAAAAGAAATCGAAAATATTATGTTTAGCGGCTAACATTAGGTATGTAACGCATATTTGAAAGAAAAATTATGTAATGATAATTTTAAATAAGAGGTGCAGTTTGTAGTAAATAGTATCTCCTTATTACAGTAATTTAAAAAAGGCTTAGTTTTTAATTTATTATATTTTTTACGATACTTTTATTCGCTAGTTATGCAGTGGACAATCGTTGAGGATTCTCAAACTATTTATATAATGTCTAATGCATAACATTGTGTGAAAATGCAAAACTAATTCTTAAGAAAGAAAAGAACTTATCTTTCTCGAAAAAGTAAAATCAAAATTGCATTGGGGACTGCATTAACGCTAACGAGAAGAAAATACAATAAAGTTTTTACTGCATTTCAGGGGGTTGACAGGGCGTCAATAACACATGTTTCGCATATACGGGGCATGTAATCATTATCTCCTTCACGGAAATAAAAAAAAACTTTGAACTGGTTTTTTCCCCTGATGCATAATGACGAAACAAAAGAAAATAAACAAGATATAGCTACAAAATAAAATGAAATGAGAGACTTAAAACTAAAACTTGGTGATAAAGAAAACGTTCCTTTGTACAAACCGAGGAGTATCTCTAAAATCGGATCTTTATTTGTCACTATTGATTTGTCTTAGTAAGCCGAAAGTGAAACTACAAGAAAAAATTAATGATCCAATAAAATCAATAACATGTAAGAGTTAGTTACTAATTAAATTAACGAAATTTTTCTATTGTATTGAAACATTGTTTGGCATTTTCGCTTTTACAATACATACAATTAATTTTATAAAATAAGAGTTTATTAGGTAATTAGAGATATATTATTTTGTTTCCAGAAATATATTTTGTTCGTTTCTGACTAATTATATCAAATTTTAATTTTTAACTTAAGTATAATTAATCAAAAACTGAACATCAAGTAAAGTTTGACATAAAAACTAGCCGAAAATGATTTAATTATAGTTTTAAATTATTAATTTATATTTTAAAAAAAATTACTTTTTTGTTAGTTGAAGTAGCTAAATAATTATTTACATTTATTAACATTTTTATTCAAAATGGTTATTATCAAATTATTTGGATATGATAAATATTTTAATAACTATGCAATTCTCTATCTCTCTTTATTTTCAACAAATAATGTCCAGTCGTTATTCTAAGTATATCTTTATAAATAAATGAGAGATTATAAGAAGTTAATATATGCTTTGAATTAAATTTATAAATAGTAATGATAATATTAATTGACGTGACATAATGATAATTTTAATAGTTTTAAAGTAAATTTCTTAAAATGCTTACAAAACTATTAAGAGTCAATGTATACAAAATTGTACGGAACACTTTTTTTAAATAGTATCTGTCTTCGCTTTTTCACAATATTTCATTTAATAATTAAAGTATTAAAATAAATCTTTCCCCAAAGATAATATTTAAAATAATATCAATACCTATTCCATATTTAAATGTAAGATCAATACGGATTCCATCTACACCTATCTATTCTATCATCTTTCCCTGAAGATATCTAAAATAATATCAATACCTATTCTATATATTTTTATGTATGAAACGTATGTCAAAAAATATGGGGGAACAAGATGCATGCGAAATTTCGAGCAAGTTGTAATGTTTATACAAAATGTTATTTCGTCACTTGGCCTTGGCTCAAAATTACTAGATTCGTTGTCAATAGCCCTCGTGGGGCTTCTAGTACATCGTTAACAAAACCAAACAAAAAACAAAATGTTACTTTTTGATACGGAGATTTCTACTAACCAAATAAATGCAACAATATGGCAATTTGATATTAATCTCTGATTCTTAAAAATCTATTTATTCACTAATTATAATCAAGCTTTCCTAAATTACAATAAATGATGCTTTAAAAAAACATCTTTAAACTATATTTTGTGTTAATTTTTTATTTGCAGGATAAAAAAGTTAAATTAGGCATTAAATCGATATTTTCATTCACATTCACAATATGGCTGATCGTTTCGTGACAGAGCATTTACTTTTTCAGTTTCAACAGGTACGCAACCGTATCAAGATCTTGGAAAGTTAAAAACTAAGATTTTAGGCTCAAGGTAACATTCTTATTCGTCTATATGTTTCATACCCTTTTGAATATATATATATATATATACATAAACAAACATTTATATATATATATATATATATATATATATATATATGTCTGTATCAAATCTTATATATTTATAGGGTTTGAAATACATGAAGATATGACCTTCGTATTCGAAATGACAAGAAGATGACTTATAGGCATTCAAATTTTGCTTAAGAAAATAGAGTAAAGGGCTTGTTCTCAACTCGTAGTCTTCGAGATTGCTTTGTAAATGAGCGCTTGGTATTTGTTGACAGTTGGTAGGAAAGTTTAAGTTTTGCTTGACCATTGGATATGTGTTTCGGCTGACAGAATAATTTCTAATCAAGAATTATGCGTATTATGTAAGATGTTTTGATCTAGAGTGTGTCGCAGAGAATATTATAATTATAGAAAGTTAAGTCTTAGACGTGTCTATAAGTACGATGATGAGATGATTAGTGTAACTTTAGTATAAACAAACTTAGATGTATATCAATGATGATGTGCGTTATTGAATATAAATTTGCTAAAAATTGAATCTCTACTA
>BMAW01090725.1:0-87358 GCA_019974015.1 Nephila pilipes
CTAATTATAAAGCACTCTAATCGGTTAATAACATGCAAAAGTCATAGCATAATCCATTGAACATAGTGATTTATAGATTTATTGCCACGCTCTACTGGAAAAATAACTTAGGCTAACATCACACTTATTAATTTACATGTCTGTGATCTGATGTGCATCGTTGATTAAGCGCGTCTCTACGGAAAAATATTGATCGTTGTGCCACCTCTTCTATTTTTCGGAAGTTGAACTCACGATTATTTATTTGTTCTATATCAGTTATGACCTTCTTTGATTACAGTGTGCTTGTTTCTGTTAGTCACACGAAGGAACAGTGAGAATATAGTACTTTGAATTTAGGGATCAATTATTCGCAACAATGCTTATTATTTTTTATGCTAAAAAAGTAGGGAATAAAGTTAAAGCAAAAAATTTATAAATTCGTTAATTATATGAGAAGACGATGCGTAAAATTGAATTTCAAATGGTCACAAATATGAAATGTGTATCTTTTAAACAGTTTAGCTAATCTAAAAACTCGTTCATTATTTGAATAATTAATATATTTGTTTGTTTATTAAAATGCTGTACATTTAAATCATTTTTTTTATCCTCAACCAAAATTTGATTAAAAGTTTACTTACTAAAGAAAGGAAAATATCTTATACATAATATATGCATATACATGGTATGTGCGGTGTGTGTACAGAGAGTATCAAAATTAATTGTCAATATTTGGTGGAGTGGTGGGGAATAGCAAAATTAGTTTTTTTCACATAGGAATGTTTAGATCCAAACGAACGTAAGACGTTATAAAGGGTTACACGTACAACCAATCGACAATAAGCACTGTGACTTCTAAAAATCATGTTTATCATTAACGAATTACTTGGCATCTTTTTGGATGTATCTCCTTGCTATTGGTAAATAATTTTTTTTACTCCTGAATTAATCTTTAAAACTTAGGATAGAGGTACGGAATAGCAAATGATGATTTCACATAGAAAAGTACGAGTGTTTATGCCAAGTAGTATGACAAAGCTTATGGAAATAGTATCAAAAGTTTTCTTTCCTACATGTATTTGTACTCTGTTATGAAACATCTCTAATTTTCGACTCTTTTCTACAATACATGATTGATAACGCAGTTGCATGAACAAAAGGAGATTCTGAAAAATTTCTGGAATTTCTTAGAATAGTCAGTGGCATCTTATATTCATTCTATAAGCTCCAAATGATAAGAAAATTGGAGTCTAATACGCCGTATTTTTCACTGTACTTCAAAAAAGGAAATCGATTTGAAATAAATTTGATGAATATGCTTCGATTCACGCTTCTTGAACAAAGCACAACACATTCAAAACTAAGAAGGGATTATGTTCAACTAAACTTTAATATACCTTGACGGTGCTTCAATTACTTATTTCTGGGTAGAACGAAAGCTTGATATGAAAGTTTCTAGCGCGTGCTCAGAATATAAGCTAATTGTAAGTGAAATCGAAAACATTAAGCGATCCAGGAAAAATTATAGTGAAAACTGCAGAAGATCCAGAACTGAAATATTTACGGAAATCAGCAAATGACTCAGAGCTCAAATTGATATTGAAAACTGCAAATTAAGTAGAATTCGAATAGAAACCTATCAAATATATGTTTTATCAGACAAGAAATCAGCATGGGCAAAAGAACACCTTCACCAACTGCTAGGAAATATAGCCGGAAATTTGCCAAGTAATTTCGGAACTGAGAACCTTACTTCTGGAACTCGATGAGTCGAATGACGACTGGGAGTACTTCATAGATAACATTGCGAATACTATAATATTATGTGTTTGTCTTCGCCTACACTTTCCTATGTGCAATCGTTTTCCATTATTAGTTCTTTATCCTTCCCCCAAATTTCGACGATTAGTTCTGACACACTCTGTTTAAGTACAATTAATTAAACATATCCTCTATATTTTTTGAACTTATTTATTTTTACTGCCGGATATAATACATTTAACTTATTCTAACTTCAAATTAAGGAACACGCGCATCTTATTTACTTATTGGTTTCCCGATTATGGAAAATCCTCTTTTTTAAGTGTATAAAAATTCTCAGCTACCTATGAGTCTTCTCAAAAAGCACTTGCTGTGAAAAAACGCATGGCGTGGACAAATTCTAAATTATTAAATTGCTCCATTTATTTATAAACATTTATTTAAAATTTATTGCTCCAACATTTATTTATACATTTATTACTATTGAAAATTCCTAGTAACGATTGTCATTTGATCCCAGCGAACATATCACATACATGAAATTGATGAATCTAGAAGCCCGGTTCTTAGACTTAAAAGTAAAAATCTTTTATTTTAATTGAATATTTATAAAGTAAAGACATTCCTATTTTTTTAAATAAAATACTATAAAAGTACGATACTATAAAATAACAGATCTATAACGATCCAAGCTTTCTATTTCAAAAATTCTAAATAACTTAATTTTTAAGATAGTTTAGGGTATGTTTGCATTTTGTAAATTTTAATTTAGCCAAGCATTTAACATTTCTGTGAGAGGTTAATGAAAATTTCCGTAAATGTCTGTGAAAATTATATATAAAATTAAAAAAAATTAAATATATTATTAAAAGACCTTTAAATATTTTAGAATAACACATAAATCATGCTCTAAGTTCCTCATATTTCCTTTTTTTTCCGCTTACATTAATATTGAATGCCTAAAATGTCTTTAAAGAATTATGTTGAAAAGTATCAAAAGTTCTACAGTTAATGTTTGCGTAATTTATTCTAAGGTCTTAAAATCTCTATATAAATAGCTAGAAGTATTTTGAGTTAATATTTTGAACTGATGACTGTGAGTCAAACAAATGCATTATTTTCATAAATTTAGTACCATTCTTCGCACGGAAAAATATTTTGATTTAGCTTAAAGTATATTTTTTAATGAGGACCAACTTTCAAAGAACATTTTGAGTAATTTTAATCAGCTGTAAGTGATGATTAAGCCATTTTCCGCTTTCTTAAAAAGGATCAAAAGGACATCTCATATATCGACTGAATACAGTTTCATTTATATTGATAGATTTCTCGATGAGACGACTTAAAAATTCTAAAAAGTTCTAAACTGAGACTTTTGAAAGCTACTCGTATTTCAAGAAACTTGCTTAAAATCAGCTAATTAATTCGCATGTCTAAAGATGACGAAATATTCGTCATTTTTCAACATTTCTCTTGAGAACTTTGTAAAACATACAAAAACATTACTTTTACATTATTTAGAAAAAAATCTTATAAACATTGAAAAAAATATTAAAAAATGTAAACATTTAAAGAAAAGAAATCCATAATGAATTTTTTATATATAAATCGATGTTGTTACCTTCTGTTGGTAATGAAGAATAAAAAATGGTTTTATGAAAAGGAAACTCCCCCAAAAAACAAATTTGAAACTTTTTTGGGTGCAATTTGCTCAAGATACCTTCACGCATTAATTAAGCTCAGCTCTCTAACAGATTTTATAGCGATACGATAAATAGTATAGATTTTCAGAAAAGGTAAACATTCAATTTTTTAAAAATATCTCAATATAACATAATATGATAAAAATAAATAAATGATTGTATCTTCAGCAAAATCAATAACAAAAATTCTTTGTGTGTGTGCGTGTAATTCAATTTCCACACATATAAAAACTTTCAAAATATCAAGATATTTTTCAACTGTGCTAGAAAAATACAGATGCAGGTAATTTATTTTTTTCCTAAGCGAAAACATTTTTCAATTTAAGTGGGATAGGAAATGAGTTCATATCACGCTACAATGGTTAGAAACAATGATTCAGTGAACAAAACTACAACCCTTTAACAAAAGCAAAATTAGGTTTTTTTTTTGTTTTAATGGTGCTGTAAATACATGTGCACCTCTGAGCAGAATTGCAACTTTAATAATACAGAATAGTTATAATTTCATTAAGATAATTTTAAGCTTACAAGTTCTTATTAATTTTTATAATGCTTTAGGATATTTTCAATAAATTTCTAAAGAATTGAGCTAGCAATTGGCAGAGTAATGTGGCAAAAATTCAAATATTGATATCTAATCGGGAAACGTAGTATCATCGAAATTAATTATATATAGTCGTCAAAAGAAAAATACACCATTTTAGATTGTTTTTTTTTATTTAATAAGAAACTTTAAAAACTGTTTGTACAGTTAATAAGTGAAATAAAATTTAAATGCAAAATTAAAATGCAACTTATTAAATAAAAATGAATTCTAAATTAACGATAAATCTTATTTTTTATCAAAGTAGGAAATTTTCTAGGAAGGGTACATTTCCATTCTAAATTATTCAAAGCGTTTTCATTTATAATGTAACATATGTGAGTAATATAAGTGATACAGGCGTTATAAAATTAAAGCTTCACACAAATTGATTATAGATAAAGAAATAATTCGAAATAAAAACCAACATTTTTAAAAACAACGTTTTTATATGGTGGCAAAGTTTATTAAAAAAATTATTAAATTATTAGTTAGAAGAAAAAAATTACATTAAATACATCATGTTGTTTTTTTTTCACTTGAGTAGATTTTGAAACTTTTTTGTATTGCTAAATTTCATGAAACGGTATGATATAAATGAGAAAAAACTTCGATTAATTTACTAAATTTCTAATAATTTCTGTTAAATTTTCTATTTCTCAATTTTTTTCTATTCCGAAAAGATTACATCTAACCAGAAAGTTTCCAGACGTCAAAATGATATTCTGCAATGAATATATAGAAAAAAGTTAAGCTATATCAATTGAAAATAATTCATAACTGTGGTATAAACTATGGATTTTTGTTGAGGATCTTATCTATATAATAACCGTATCTATAAAATAATAATATATTATGGTCCGGTTATCCCAATTTTACACATTTTACTTTTTTTATTGAAAATTTACTTAATTTGGGATTTTAAATGAAAGAAACCTATTGTATTAAGTATTTTCATATAATTGCGTATTATTTCATCAAGGAAATGCATTCGTGTTTTTTTTTTGTAAATGTAAAATAGATTAGTATAAAACTTTCTAATTTATTTCAGAAAGGTAAGCACATATCATATGACTAAGAGTTGTCTGTATTAGTAAAATAGATTACTTTTAATTGAGATTGAGATGCGATTACTTATTAACATCACACTGAGAGCTACAAGAAGTCTATTGGCGACGGACCTCGTAATTTTGAACCACTTTCATGATACAACTGATGGCTCCTCCCTCTCCTAACATCCATTCCACACCAAAGGGAGTACTTGGGACCTCGAGAGATTTAACATGTATCAGTGCACTAAGTGGAGGAACTAATGAGGCATTAGAACTCGAACCTATGATTTGATGGAAACAAAGTCGGTCTCAAGTCTGTGACCATGATCACTAGGATACTAAGGCCATAGATTACTTAAATACCCACTTCAAATGTTTAGAAATATTTATGGAATAAATCTCGCATACTGTGACAACTATTGAAGAATATGTTTCAATTATGGAAGATGATGATTCGTATTCTAAAAGGAAATCTATATATTACTTATTTATTTAAACGAATATTTGAAAAATAATTGAAGGACTATTTCAAAGCAATTAACATTCTTTCTCTCCTAGATATCTGCTAATATTGCGTGAATATATAAAATAAAGCTTTCTAGAAGATACTTTTTATCTTCTAGAAATGCATTAATTACATATTTTAAACCCATTGTAGATTTATTTTGCATCAACAAATTTTAAAACGTAAACAAACGAATTGAATGATAATATTTTTTGAATATGAAAATCCTTCCATTTCATTTTTTCTGACTATTTTAATATTTTCGAGACACATGACTCTTAGACCATTCTGCGTATTGGAAGCATCCTTCCATCTGAATTAATGACAGCCTTAGCTTGTATCAAAGCAAAGTCAAGAAACTACATGCAAGAATAGAAAGAAAAAGCTTCAATATTCCCTAAAAAGTGTTTTTGTCAGAATATCAAATAAGGAAAATATTTCTTTTAACAAACCTCTACTCCGGAGCACTCCAATACCAAGACTTTTCAAGATAAGAGCTTTTTCTAGTTTTCTCTTACGTATTCATGGGATATTCTCTACACATTTATAAAAGTATTGCTACTTTCATTAGATTGAAATAAAGTGATTCACAAATAGGCTTGGGACATGAGTCCGCTGTCAGTTGAATGAAAACTCTTTGTGACCCGTTATTTCTGTCACAGCTGTTGAGAAGGGATTTATGATCAATTTTGAAGTAGCAAATGACGAATAATATTACATTCTTTCGATAGACATTGTTTTGAATTGTAATTGTGTTTTAATTCACAAAAAGTGTATGCTTTCGCCAAAAATACATTGGCATTTGCTGTGATGGATCTTATAAACTTTTTTTCTCTTTTTTTTCTTTTTAAGCTTATCTCGCAATTTGAATTTTGAGTGAAAATATATCTGAATAATTACAGAATTTAAAATTACAAGAATGGCTTTATTTAAATTAAATATAATTACTTTTTCTTGATGATAATATTAGTTTTCTTTTCATTTAAATTAATAGCAATGAAAAATGGATTAATTGAAATTTCTAAAATTTCTCTTAAGCCCTCCTTACAATTCATAAGCCAAATTATAAGTTTTTAGGCTACAACTATGTACAAAATCTTAAAGATAGCATTTTTAAGTAATTTCCAATTAAAAATTTAATTCTACTTATATTTTATACAGTTTAATATAGATGAGATGAGAGTGATTATTTTTCTGTCATAATTTTATCCTTCCCTTGATATTGTTTTTGTCATAAAACATTGAAAATAACTATGGCAAACTTAAAAACGGATTCAAAGAAGAAGAAAAAAAACAGTTCCATTCTGTTTCAATCTCATTTTAATTTTCTGATATTGTAATAATTAAATTCAGCTGTCATTTTAAAAATAAGTTAAATTCACAATAATTTCATGTAAAATACATTAAACACATTTCCGACTTTTTTTTTCTTTAAAAAAAAAAGTTTTTATTCTTCATTTCTTTTTCTTTAAAAAAAAAAAAAAAAAAAAAAAAACCCAAATTCTCAAATTTGTATTTTCCCTAAAGAAAAGTATGGATCAGAGAGAGACGGATGACACATCTTTATTTGTTAAATTTTGAAAAGAGATGGATCTATTACTTATAATATTCCAAACAATTAAGGAGAATAATTCATCAAATTATGCTCTTCTCGTTTTAGATTTTTTTTTAATTATAACTGTTGCTGTATCATACATTTACAACATTACTACGCCAATGAAGAAAGAATATCATTTCATGTAAAATAGGGAATTCACTGTGATTTAATTTATAAAGCCTAACAAATATAATCTTTAAATAACATGGTTTGTGTTTCCCGTAAAATATATATATATATCTTTAGTAGTTTCCATAACCTTATTTAATAAATTTACAAAAACATTCAAGGGCCAATAAGGCAAAATTATAATCTCATTATAACATATACTTATATTGTTAGACAAATATTTATATTGTCAGCAGATAATAGTTATTGGATGATTTACCAAAGTAATATGAACATTTGCGTCTGAAGTAGTCCCTTAAAATAATTTATCAAAATAAAAAATTTAAAAAATTACGTCCCGGTTTTAAAAGAACTAGCGTAATAGCATAGGTCTCAATGAATAAGTATTTATTGCACAGAGAGGCCAATAAAATAATTATTCTTGAAAGACTTTTAAAAAACAGATTATATGAATTTAACAACTTGAATGATGCTGTATTGGGTTACGTAAACCTCCTAAAATTAAAGTGAAAATTATAATGTTCAAATTCAGCAATTATCGTTGATTATATATATATATATATATATATATATATATATATGAAAGAAAGAGAAATATATATATATATATATATATATATATATATATATATATATAGAAAATATATATATATATATATATATATATATATATATATATATATATATATATATATATATATATATATTAGAGTGATATGTTATTTTATGAGATTATGCGGTTTCTGGTTGAAATATCTGGATATAATAAAAAAAAGTAGTGATTCTTAAAATTCTTGTATACAATTCTATAAATTTTTGTATGGCATCTTCTTTGTATGGATTTCATCAATATAGAATTTAAGAGAAACGTAATGTGCTGAGCTAACTCACATGGTACAAAATGGTTCCATTGAAAAAAGATAATTTGTATAAGAATCTGTAAACAACTTTGCATATATATTCATCTATTGGGTTTGTATATTCAAAAATTCAGTTTGCGTTTATTTTGCATAGTTACTTTTTATTTCTGTATATATTTTTGTTAGAATATAGAAAAGAATATAACAAAATTGAATGCAGCTTTTATTCCTTCATAATATTTATGTAACAGTTCTTTATAAATTGAATATATATATGTAATATTTTGAAGTAATACTAAAAATTTTTAAAATACGGGAATTGAATTAAAAAGGAATTTTATTAATTTTTGTGTAATGCTTCAGTATTCTCAGTAACTCATACTTTTAGATAAGGTTTGTTTATTTCTTGTTTCGAAAAATTAATTGAATAATGTTTCACTTACTTTTAAACAGAACAAAAATAATAACCAGTTTCCTGGAAGAGAATTAATATGTATTTTGATGAAATAATTTAATGTAACAGTATTTTTTTAACGTGAAATTTTCTCTAATATAATTGAATTTTCTAAAAAAGAAGTGCATTTGGAAGGATTTTCAGTTCATAACGATGGAAATAGACAAAAGATTTATCGCAAACAGTGCAAAAAAGTTCATTATGTGTGTGCACACTTTCATATCCTTTTTTCTTATTTTTAGATTCTTATGCATAATTTAAAACTGTATTTGCATTAATTAAATGAAAGACTAAAAATAGGTTTCTGTACACTGAAAATATTTCTCTTATGTCAAATTTCTTTTCATTTTTTTAAAGAAAATATTTTATGTGTTAAAATATTTTAATGAATTATTTAATAATTTATAAATAATGAAACATAAATGAGATAAATATTAATACATTCACTGTTGTCTTAAGCGTATTATAAAGAACATATTAAAACATACATACACACATGATCACTTTCTTATAAATACTTAATATTTCTCTGTAATTTATATAAAAATGTCGTACACTTTAACAAAATTAATCATGAATAATTTATATCTGTATAAATAAGGAATATATATATATATATTCGTATTGAAAAGATAAATTATATTATATACAACTAAAATGATTATATAAATAAAAAAAAAAGATGAGTACTAATAATTTGAGTAGCACTGGCCACAGTTGATGGAAGGAAATAGGAACATCAGAGCTTCTACGGAAGAAAAAATATTTATGCTATTGATAAAGAAAATGGTGCTAGTGAGTTTGATTGCTTAGTTTGCAATGTGAAACAATAAAACCTGAACACTTAGGCATCACACCATACTGTGACACGAATATGCTAATGATATTACAAAAGCGAAGTCCCTGATGAGAATTCTGCAAAATAAGGCTATAAAACTAGCAAGTTATGCGTGAGATATTTCATTTGTATCCTATAAATGTAACAAAATAAACTAAGAACTTTGAAGCAGGCACATCTTCCATCGTCTACAAAAAAACTTGTAGTCGGTGAGTGATGCAGCCTTGCTATAGCAGTTGACCTATTTTTTTGTTATTACTAAAAACTACGAGACACATATCGAGGTTTTCAGAAACGCACAAGCACTTAAAATGTAAAAGAATAGGAGTCATACATTTGGTTCGAAGTTTAGAAATTCAATCTACTTCCTGTAGATTCAGAGTCTGTGAGGTACATTTCTAGCGTCATACATTGTTTTTTCAGGCATATGCCAGTCGTAAAAGTAGCCAGAATTCTTTTCCCTGCATTGGTTCTCTTATCACATTGGATGAATAGCTTGAATTACGTTGACCAGCTGTATTTCATCCTGATCTTTTATTAGCATGTTGTACGCATAGAACGTTACGGAGCAAAACATGCAATAGCCTACACTATTAGCCACATATTGTGCAATAATTATTAAATATACATAGCAGTGAGATCGCAGCACACACCTTGGATGTGAGAATCCTCTCATCCTCTTGTGGAATGAGCTTATAAAGAATCTTCATGTTCAGGACTCCTCACCTAGTTGAATGACAGATTTAGAAGGGCGGGGAGGACTAATTAAGCTTTCGCCAACAATCCGTTTATTTTGTTTTCATCCCCTTGTTTAATCCCTTAGGGTGTTGATATTATAAATATTCTTTGAGTACAATTGGAGGACTCTCAGTGATGAACACGAATGCATAATAATATTTTTTTTCGCAGTAAATACATTTTAATACTATGCATACGTGGCAATTTCATACTTGTTAAAAAAAACAAGACTTATAGATGTCTAACACACAAACAGTATTTCCCTTAGAGCCATTAAATCCCATTTTGTGCAGTGCAAGAAGAGTGTACTATAAAAGAGTATGCTTATTCAAGAATCCCGAAAGGTACATATTTCAAATGATTAAATGCGCGACACATAAAAGCGATCTTTATGTACTGCAATGTATTACATTATTATAAGGATAAACACCTGCGGAATTCCTTCACGATTTTATCTCGAGAATCCTTATTGGTGAAGAGCAAATGAAAGAATAGATGAAAACGTGAGATATTCCACCATTTATTGGTATTAGTTATGTAGATGTTCGTTGAGAAATGAAGAAAATGGATATCTGCAAATTATGAATATATAAATTTCGAGGAGAAAATATATAGCATTACTTTCTTTCTGATTTTGTTATGCAATTCAGATTTAATTTGTATAAACTGTGAAAAATCAGGGTATCGTATGAGGCGTGCTTATTTTCAGCTATCCTTATGGACTTTTCCTGGACACTACTTCATTCAAGCATTTCAACTTCTAATTATGCAAATCAAAGTTTATATATGAATTGAAGTACAGCGTGAGAGAGAAAGAGAAGGGGAATAGGAGATGAAAATAATAATAAGGTTACGGTAATAAGAAGGATTTTAATGTGATATGCACGGAAGTAATGTGGCGAGTGAAGTTAATTTGTTGAGATTAGAGGACTCAACGCTGTCGGAGAAATTGAAGAAGGTACTCGCAAGTATTCTGGTAAGAGTATTCTTTGATGGATTATAGTTGTTACTTCTCTCAGATAGAGACATTAAACTATTTGAGAGCATTGTCTTCTTTCAGAAGATCAATAAAATTTGTAATTTGGATATAATTAACTATTTGAATTACTTTGACTATGCGTAAACTTAAGTGGAAACTTATATCTTGTAACTAGTATAATATTTAAGAGGAAAGATGAGATAAGTAACAGGATATCGTCACACCAGAGTTAATAATTAATTTCAAATCTCGCGCATAATGAAATCTACCTAAGAATTAAATAAGTTTTATTAAAATTTATCCAGTCTGATTAATGTATTTTTGCGTGTGTTAAGACATAAACTAACGATAGACTTCAACTTAAGGTAAACAGAAAATTATCTTATTCTAAGATATCTAAAGATTATCTTATACCTGAAGTCATCATATTCAAAATTAAGTCACGATAACTTTTACATTTTGCGATTAAGGGCTGTTCTTAAGAGATTGAACTTGTCAAAAATCATCAATCTTTCTCTTCAAGGAAATATGAATATGAAAATTACAGTTATTTACAGTTCATTGTATGCTTGCATAAATAACTCAGATAGTAACCATAATTAGGATAATTAGAAGAAGTACGATTGAATGAGCAGAATATAATCTCCCATCCTTAAAAATTGAAGTCATACTTAAAATAATAAAATTCTTATATTAGATGTGCAGTTTACCTCTTGAGAACTCATCAAATCATTTCAGAGGTTAGTCATGTGTATTTAATGTGTGCTGTTAGCCTCCTAGCAGTCTGATCCGAATTTATGTTAAGCCCTATAGAAAAAATAAATGTAACTTTGACGGAGTTTCATTTTGTCTCTTCTATAATGAGGAAGACCTACTTCCTTGGAGTTATATTCAATATGGAATGCCATTCCTGCTAAACTAACAAAAATAGTTTAGGTATGCTTTGTTCCTTATACCAGATCAATAGTTTAAGACACATTTTGACAAAATTTCTGTACCCAAATATATTTACACTTTCTGTGACTCTTACCGGTAATTTATGATTTTAATTAAATATGCAATTTAATATTCCTTGTTTATTAAGTGCATTATAAGACAGATTCTGAGGCAATGAGGCAAATTAATATAGATACCAAACAGAAAATATTTACATTTATGATTATTTCCGATCGATGATAATAAATTTATTGATTAGAAATCACAAAAAGTCGCTTCTTGTGACAGATCTTCGGCTGAAGCTCTTGTTTATATCGCGTATTCCCATGACTAGTCATCAAATCCAACCATTCCAATAGTAAAGGGAAGTAAATAATCTGTCCACTCCTTGAATATTATGAGTCCGGCAGAAGGCAAAAGTTTTTTCCTCCAAGGAGCCTCTCTGTTTATTTGTTTCGTTTGCCTGACACTTCAAGTTGATGGCATAGATCTTTGGTAAACTTTTTCCGTTTGAATGCGTTTATTGATTCTGTAAAGTAAATATAAAAAGATCAATGCACATCATAAAATATTGAAATAGTTATCACACAATATTGTAAATGAAAATAAATATAAAATTAAAAGGGAAAACAGAAAAGTTAACTAAAAAATGAAGCATTTTCTTTCGGTATATATCGTTTCCTTTGCAATAATATTTAGCGTTTTATTTTTACCTTATTAGAAGGAGAGGAAACGGGGGGGGAGTACATAAAAAAGAAATATATGGGTAGATAAGAGTATTACATAATGTTTTTAACAAATACAAAACTTTCCAGACGACTTAAGATTGCAAATCATTTATAAAAAAACACCAAAAAATAGGAAATAAGCGATTAATCTAAAGCACTTTAATTTGATTGGAGGGGTTATGATCCTAGAATGTTTTGATTAAAAAATAAATGATAGTAAGAAAAGGCTGTGTGTTTTCTTTTCATGCGTTTTTTCTGAAATAAATAGAAGATAAGGACCATTTTCCTGAGAAAATCAGAAACGCAAAATATTATTGAAATATCATTATAGAGAATTTAAATATAAGTACAGGAGAAAGCAGTGTGCTGAACATAAAGCTATAATTCCATTAAAATATATAATAAAGAACATACGTATATGAATACACATGCAAACTCATTATATATATATATATATATATATATATATATATCATCTTGGAAACTTCGATTCTAATTATGAGGTTTAATCCTCAGAAGTCTGAATTGCAATTCCAGGAAGAAGTGACCCTGTCTCCCTCTTTATGGTTGCTTTTATCCCAACTGGTGGCACACTTAAGAAAGATGCTCGCCAAGAATTTGGGACATTACATTACTTCCACATTTTGACACACACTCACTCGGACACATTCACATTTCACACATTCACTCCCTGAATGTTCTACGATATCAGAAAAAGCCACCGGTTGGGCTGAGTATGTTTGATGATCAGGAAAAGACATAAACATGTCTTTGAGAGATATCAAAGATAGAATTTGAATTTGTAAGCTAGCGTAATGTTTAGGACTCCATAAGCACACGTTATGAGTTATATAAATAAACGTGAGCCTCACAACCGTAAGTTGAAGATCTTTAAGAAAATTGCTTTTTTTTTTCTTTATTTAGGAGAACATTAAATTATTACATTGAATCTTTACTCCAAAAATTCAGTGGAAGAGGAAATTTGAAATTAATACTGCATAAGAGGGCTTGAAATTAATACTGCATAAGATGTAGAACCAACTTCCATAGTGACTCATAAACTCTCAGTGTTAAAATGAATTCATGTTTTTAAGCGTAAATGAGCCGTACACTTCCTCATACATATGTATCATAAATGCTGTTAGATTTTGTTTTGCATTATATCAGTTTAGGCATATTCATTATTTCGTTTTTAACTACCAATGATCTCAGAGACAGTTAATGGAAAGTTATATTTCTCTTAATTGTATCTCCAGTATACTCGTATACTTGCGAACTAATGTTTTCGATAGTTTTGTATTAGGAAATTGAAAATCAGAAACTATTTGAATGCAGACAATTTTGAATATTTTTGGGCAGTCTTTAAGACATTTGTAAAAAAATAAAAATATCGTCAGGTCAAGTCAATATCTAAAATCAATTTAAAATACTTAAATTTTTTTGAATAATTGTAGAGGTGAAACGAATATTATATATATAAACATTCTAAAACAAAGATAATTAAAAACATTATCATCATAAAAATGTAAATACCTATCGGAATATCTATTAATTATAGACCGACTTCGGGGTATATTTTTAATTTGTTTATAAATCTGATAACTAAAATCATATGATTTTTAATTAAAACAAATGTAACCGAGTAATTATATTTTTCAAATGCAGTAATTTTATCAATATTAAATTTTTAATAAATTATTTTCAGATATTTAATATGATCCTCTGCATCAATATAATCAAAATTAATATAAAAATATTAGCTTCAAATGGAATAAATCTGTTTATTATTTATATATGTGACAAGATCAGCAATACCTTTAATGTTGGTACTAATACCTTACTTATCTATAATATTTTGTACAATTTTTGTATTTTTTTTTTATACAAACAAGAATAATATAGGTATTCAAAATCATAGCAACTGTTTTACATTTAATAGGAATTTTATGAAATTTTGATGTTAAAAATATTAGATTATTTTCCATTATTAATTATTTCTAAAAAACATCAAAGAAATTTATCCAAACTTGTTGTTGGATGTTTTCATATGTGCATATATGAATGTATTAAATGCACAAATTAGAATGAACCTAAAATTTCAAATATCCTTAAATATCAATTTCTTATAGCTATTCTAACATTAATCTCTTAAAAGGAGAGTGTTATCTTTTCAATTTCATTTTCAAAATCTAACATTTTTTCTAAACAAATCAAAATAGAATTGTTCCTTGTTAAAAAGTGTTGGAATTAAAGTATTATATTATTATAAGTCGATTATTATAAGTCTTTGGAGACCAGATTTACGAAACGTAATATTGTCTTCAAAAATAAACAAAATCGTCACAAACATGATTATGCAGGCATCGAAATTTAATAATAATCATCGTATAATTCAAATCTTATTTTCCATTAACATGGTTATTTATACTAATTGCCTTTGTCTTAAACGAAAACATTTATATTTTCTCAACCATTAAAGTAATTCGTCAAGTGACTGATAATCAGATTAACGAATCATGTCATTTGTAATGGCATATTTTTTTCTTTTCTCGCATTTGTCCTTTCTGTTCACAAGAATAAAACTCTGAGTAAATAAATAAATCCTTTTATTTCACTACTTAAACTAATTCGGTCTTCTTATATTGAGTTTTTATGTAATTATACTTGTTCAATTTTTTTTTCTTTTCTATCTCAACAACTTTTTAAAACGTATTAGATATTTCTGATGACTGCTTGTTACTAGCATTTTTACGGAATAAGCAATGTTATTGTTATATTATTATTATTATTATTATTATTATATATCACTGATTTTACACTCAATATAATATAAAAAATGACTATAATTTTCATCCGAGATATTTTTTATGGATGTTAATTGTTATTCAATAAATTTTTAAAAACTTAAATATTAACTTGTTAATTAAGGGATTAGATTTCTCTTTAAATTTACATGTATTATATAAAGCACGAGTTTCGTAATAGATTAAATTTCAAGCACCGTTAAATTCAGAGAATATGGTGTTAGCCTTTGCAATTCGAAGTTTTTCAGAATATATATTTAAAAAAAAAAAAATAAATAAACTTTTGTGTTTTACATGAGTTATGTATGTTAAAGTTACACAAAACACACGTAAATTTCAATTGATTTGCAAAAGTTTGAAAAACAGACTCTCGCTTACAAGTTTACTAGTTAAATTTTAATTTATATTTATTGTTTGTATTTAATGAAATAATATTATAACACAACTTTTTTTACTTCCTTTTCTTTCCCTTATAAATTATATTTACATTAATCATGAATAAATTGACCAAGGAATAGAAAGTATAACATAATGACTGCACTCAAATTATTTTATTGAGATCTATAAAAAATCAAAATTCAGTTCCTATTCTACTTTGTCTCTGGCTAAGGCCCTATATGCAAAGACAAGCAATGAGATAACTTAGTGTTTATCTTACAGAACCAATTGATTTCAAATCCTTTTAAAATGTATAGATGAGTGTTAAGAGTCCAATCACATTTGTTGAAAACATCTGAAATTATTATTAAAGTTCTTTACTCCGCGCAGGAGTAATACAGATGTCTCACTGTGACGATTTCCACTTCTCTCTCTATCAGTAAGTAATTTCCACCTCTTGTATTGAATGCTTCACTGCTTATATATGCATGCCCTTAATTCTAATATCTGTACTTGAATTACTTCAATTTACATTAATTAGTGACGTTTCATTTATTGGAAGAGATTTTCAATACAATCAAAATCATTTAAAGTCCCCAAAGTATTACTTGAAGAGGTAAGCACGATTGAATTTACGTCATAACTCTTCAAAAATGTAGAAAAGCATTATTAAATGTCTAATTATCTATCATGTTTTTATTGCAAAGTACTAATAACATTAAATGAAGTTTGGTAATTTAAATAAAATTTTATTTTTGAACTATGCAGTGTCTATGGCGCTATATTTTAGCATGAATTCTAAATCTGCTCTAGTTGATAGTTCCAAGTAATATAGTTGATCTAACGGCCTCTAAGAAGTGACAGGACGACTCTTTTCGAACCCAAAAACTGACGATTCGAAATACAGCCTGAACTCAAAATCAAGTGTTCTCTCTCTCCGCGGGGTAGAAAATCATCACCATCACTCATCCAAATGATGACCCAGGTATTGAACACTAGATGGCAGCACAGCCTAGAATAATTACTTGTTGCATGTACTGCCAATGTAAAACTTACCTTTGCATGTCTAACAAAGACAATAAATCAGAATTAGTGATATACAGATAATGGCCCACATATTATATAGACACGCCACTCAACTAGAGATAATCGATGACGTCAAATGAAATTGTGCAAAACGAAACTAAACAAATTAGGAAGCGCATGTATATGAATTGCAGTATTAGCTAGAAAAGCAACTGTTCATGCAAATATCGTTCACTCTCTTCTTGTTATTTCTTAAGTCTCTCTTCTTGTTATTTCGATGATACAGGAGGGGAGTATGCATTTGTTTTCTTCAGCAAAGATGATAGAATTTAAAATCCTTTAATAACTAGTCTACGGAATAATTTTGTTTTCATCTTGTTTATGAGAACACTCCAAAAAGTGGCTGGGCAATTTTTCTTCGGATCCAAAGATTGAAGGTTCGAACGCAGCTGACACTTAAGGTCAACTATCCTCCTCCATCAGGAGGTAGAAAAATATTTCGCGATATAATACGAAAGCATAGCTGCGAGTGAAAACTTTGTCATTAACAAATTGTATCTTAGCCAAGCCTCTTTTGACCATATTCTCAAATATATTTAGGACACAAACTTTCCATTGAAGATCTGCTCTCAAATCCTTTGTTTGTCTTAAATTTCTTTAGGGTTTATAATATCATGCTCTTCAGACCTTCAGTCCTTGGTCTAGCCTTTCTGATTTTTAGGAAATAAAAACAGCAATAACAACAACAACAAATAAATCCTAATTTTATTCCTTTAGAGCTATTAACAATGATATTAGTTTCAATCAATTGCCATGAAAATTATGATAATTATTAAGGGTACTTTTACTAATGACTGTACAAAAATATTTTCTTTTGAAATTGTAACAAATTCGATAGATATTTTGAATAATTCAATAAGATTTGCCCAAAATTGTTTATCTCTCTCTCAGTCGTAAATTTGTACTTAAAAGATTATGTGTTGTAAAATTGTGTATTAAATATAATCAGAAAATTATTATCGTTTTCATTTTTCTATAGAGAAACTTTAAATTATTTTATTAGAAATTTTAAATCGATATAAATTTTAAAAATATTTTAATATATATTAATTATACTTATTTCACAAACAAAACAGAATAATTTATTTTTAATGTCATCATACTAGTTAATCATTAATTAAATCCTAAGAGATATTTGACTTCATTTAATATTTTCAATAATTTTAAGATATATTGAGCTATTGAATCAGAAAACAAATATATTACCTTTACCGTTTAAGAAACAGATATTTTGTATATTTCAGAAATGATTTCGATGTAATTCCATTTTTAGTATTGCTTGTTAAATAATCATCCAAAATGAAAACATCAGAATATTTCATTTTCTAACGAAGAGTTCGATTAATAAATTTTCATGTGAAATTGGATACCATATAACTCGAGTTCAGTACAATAGTTGAAATTCCTATCTATTTTAATAAACAGACTGTCTAGGGCATACCGCAGACTCTCTATATAGGCTCAGATGGAAATATATTGAATGCTTTCAAGGGAATGAAGATACCAAATAGTTGTGTGAATGTGAAAGAAAAAAATTTGCATAATCATTTCGCATAGTTGTCGATTGCTATCATCGAGTTTCAAACAGTATATATTCTACAAACATATGATATATAATAATAATGTTACAAACTATATGAAATAAAGTGGTGTTAGCTTTATCATTGATACAGAGAAACATTAGTAGCTTTATTTTGATATGTATAATAATGGGGTCTGGTTGAATAAATTTACAGGAGACAATGGTATGTTCTTTGCATTTTTTCATTGTATATAAATAAATTAAAATATTAATAAAATATTTATTGAAACTCGAACAAATTGGATTATCAGATTGAAAAATTGAACTGTAATAACCAAACATTAAATAAATAATATAGCTTTTCGGTTAAGGCATTCTTGATAAAAACATTATTCTACCATATTGGAAAAGAAGATATAAGAACATCATTTTTGCTTGTAATGGAAATATAATTTTTTAGCTCTTTTCAACTTAAAATTATTTAAAAATGTGTTTAAGTATATATAGATTATTTTTAGTGGATTTCGTTAACTTTAATGAATAAATGACAAAGTTAAATGAATTTGTTTCCTTTTTGTATACTTCAGTTTTCTTTTAGTTGAATTGTTATTCTGAATTGGAATTTATGCTTAATTTTAAAACGTTTTTCTGAATTTCACTTGTGTGTGTGTGTCATCAAATTTTCGATCGTTAATTTAACCAACTTCCCATCAAGCTAGAGCTTTGAAATTTTGGGAATCGACCAATTTAGCAACATTTGGCAAAATACCGCCAAATAATTCCTGTCTCCAAGAGTGGTTTGACTAAACTGTATTCCAACCATTTAATTTACCGGATTAATTCATTTTAGTTAGTTTTAACGTTGTTATGTATTTCACTTGGTGTGTGTCTGTATGTATGTGTATCAGTGTGTCATCAAATTGTCTATTGTTAATTTAACCAACTTCCCATCAAGCAAGAGCTCTGAAATTTTGGGAACCGTTCTTATTTGCCTAACAATGTAATATTTAGATATTTGCGACCAGTTTTAACTAATATTTTAATAATTTTTTTAATAAACTTTGCCACCATATAAAAACGTTGTTTTTAAAAACGTTGGTTTTTATTTCGAATTATTTAAATCTATAACATGTTGCTATAATGTAATTTACTGAAGTTGTGATGCTTGGTTCCGTCATACTGGTATAAGCATACATTTTAAGCTTCAAAGAGTGGAGCAGCATTATTCTTTCTCTCCATTTTTGTTTTACTTTCATTCTTTCCACTTGATGTTGTCTAAGGTTCTTAGATTTTTAAACAGATTTGTAATAAATTAGTAGAGCGCTTATATCTCTTTTGAATCAACATTATTGATATAGTAAATTCTAAGTAACATTTTTTGGCGTACTTTACTTACAGTACTTTTTAACATGATAATATTTTTAATTAGAATTTTGATTAATTTGAAAGCATTCTGGTTTTCTTTTAAAATTTTATATTATTTTTTTTTTTATTTCTAAATAAGTTTTTATTATTTTTTATTCGCTACAATTTTTGTATTTTTGAAAGTTTGCGCTTACATATAAGTATATATATATATATATATATATATATATATACCGGGTGTCCATAATTAAACGATCCTACTTCAAAATTGTGTACAGACGAAACTATTGTTCAGAAAATTGTAAAATTCAGTGTACGACAGTAAAGAAGGGATGGGAATTTGTTTGAGCGAATAAAAAAATTAGTTCAAAATTTCGCCACTAGAGGGCGTTTATAATGGAGATCATATTTAGCATACATTAATACTTAGCATACATTTATAACAGTTTACAAATTTTGTTACAACAATAATTGCTCAACATGATGACCATTATTTTCAGCTACTATTTGAAATCGTGAGATATCATGTTCCACCGTTGACCGCAGTGTGTTCTGGGAAATGTTAAGAACATGTCGTGAAATACTGTCTTTGAGATCAGGTAAAGTTCTTGGTTGATTACAACTTACCAGCTGTTTTAAATGGCCCCAAAGTTAAAAATCGCATGGATTGCGGTCAGGCGATCAGGGAGGCCACAGTTGACGAAATCAGCGGCTGATCACACATTCTTCTGTGAAGTGATGTTTGAGAACGTCCTTAACACAACGTATAACGACTACTATTATTTCGGGGAACTTAACCCTCTCGGGCTTCTATCCCCTGTGAAATGGCTATTAATATTTGGTGAACTGAACTTTGGTTTTTACACTTGCCCAGAAGTTAAGGAATTATTAATAATAAGTTAAGTTAACGTTACTTTGCAATAGCTTTGAAAAAATAAATTAAATTTTTTTTTAAATACATTATAAATTAAAAAAATTGCAGAATAAATTTATAATATTATTATAACATCACTAACTAATAAAACTAGATGATTAAAACAAAATTTAAGTTCAAGTACTTGATTCGTGTAAATCCTATGAAAATTAGTCATCGAAGAAGTTTAATTAAAGTTTGCTGTTCATTTTAGAGACTGTGTTTTTTAATGAGTATCAGTTATTGTGTTACAGTGTCCTGTGGAGAAAAAAGCGTTAAAATACAAATAGGAAACTGGTAATATATATGGCCTTCCTTCAATTTTGAACTAATTTTTTTTTATTCGCTCAAACAAATTCCCATCTCTTCCTTATGTCGTACACAGAATTTTACAACTTTCTGAACAATAGTTTCGTCTGTAGACAATTTTGAAGTAGGATCGTTTAATTATGGACAATCGGTATATATATATGGTATATTTAGCTCATATTTTGATATATATTTAGATAAAAATACGTATTTTAACTAAATTTCTTTTTCCTTTAAAGAACATTTTATTTGTAGTAATTACTGCAAACTAAAAGAATGTTTAATACTATATTTACTTATATTGCATTTAATTGTTTATAAAATAATGGTTTTTGATAAAAAAAAAAAACAAATAAAATTCATTCTTCTATTTATATTGACATTTGAAAATCTTGAGCTCACAAACCATGAAACAAATTTACAAACACAAAAATAAACTACAAATTTTAATTTAAATACATTCTTAAGAGGCACATTTGCTTTTTTGTAATCATCATTGAAAAACATATGTGATAGTAATTCAAAATTGGTTGTGTGAGTGTACAATCAGTTTATAAACACCGCTCTAGCAATAACACTAGAACTATTGGCATCAACCCCTTTAATTTAAAAGCACAGTCAAGTGATGAGTATAGCAGTTGAGTTCGTTCCTCATATTTCATGTACTTGACATTTTTACCGAGAAATGCGAGTCCCACCAACGTTCATTACTCCTTCTACTTTATTGTTTTGAAATGTTCGAAACCCTATCCTAGTTGGATTCTTAATTTTAGAATAAAATAAAAATAAAAACATAGAAATTGAACAAAATACGAGTTTTTATTTTTAAGAATATTAAAGGGATTGTTTGGATACTATCTAAGGCATATTCCACCTTCACTTAACTCAAATCAGAAAGTCGCAAAAATCCAGGACATCTCAATATTTTAAAATAGGTGTTATTGTCTTGTATAAACTTTTGTGAAATAAAAATATCATTAGCAAAATACGTAGTAGCAAAATAACTGAATTAATAGTTAAAGCCCTGCTGATCGACGCAAGAAATGTTTCACAATGTTATAATATCCGACCAGAACATAGTGCTGAAGAGTAACTGTCGGATATCTTTGTGGACGATTGCAAGATGTTTTCTATTAGTCCAGGACGAACGCAGCTGGTCTAGACGTCACTGGAGAGAACTTCAGGAGAGGAGTAGGATAGTACATGGAATCATCTGAATAGCATGCGGATAGGTAAGGTAAGTATACCTACTATCCTCTTCTGCTGTTGTGCTGCACGTGTTGCAGGTGTTTTGGTAGCGAGTGTGCTATATTGATAGTTTCACAGGTATAAATATTAAAACTACAGATGCGCACGCAGAATCTCGTGATTTGCATTACTGCTCGCACGTAGAAATTACTTGTTTTGAAGTGCCTCTTCGGGGTAAGGTGCCTAAATTCAAGGTAATTCTTGGCCACCTTATTGCATAGTGAGAAAGCGGCAGGCAGTTCAAGAAGGGCCACTAAAACATTTAATGTCGTGATTCCTGTGAAACAAAGATTCACTTAAATTTGCGCATTTGTACGAGTATAAGAATTAAACTCTGTCTAGCTTGATTTAAAGATTTCACATATGCGAGCAACACAGATAATCAATTCATTATTGAAAACACCTTGAAAGGTTAAGATCAATTTAAAATGATTAAAACCATATGAATGTGTATGTGAGAGTGTATTTACGAATGAAAGCTTTAAGATTATTTTAAAAAAAATTATGCTCTTGTGAGTGTGTACGCAAGCGTGTATCTACGTCTGCTGTGCAGTGGTTATCAAAATTTCTTCTCAATGTAAGCAAGGACCATTATATTTATCTTGACATATATACATCCTACTCACATTTAAAATTATTAATGTGTCATCTAAATGAAGTGCCTCTAAATTTTTATTGTATCCGTTTGTCTCATTCTGTTCTAAAATATTTACATTTGAGGTTAAATAGCTTATAATTTGACAAGACTATTAATCTCTGTTAACTACTTATTCATTATAAAATATTAGATTCATATTTGACAGCTAAAGTAATTAAGTAAACTGAGAAAAAAGCAACTTTAAAAGTTGAGTTGCTACGATACTACTTATTCATAAGATTATTTTGATATTAAGTATGGCTCTTCTACTGAAACTATTCAGCAAAAAAAGAAAAGTGCTTAGAAATTTCTCTGACAGATCTCTAAAGTGGAAGGGGCAGTGGCATGTTTTTGTTTACTTTTTGCCAGTGTGTGTGTGCGTGTTTTTTATTTTTAATATTTTCTTTCTCGGTCATGGTTATAATTTGGGTACCGCACTGTTCAGAACAGATGAGACAGTAACATTTATATATATATTCAAAAAATCGAATTTTTTGAATTTTAAGAGCCCTTAATAAGCCCTGTGGGAAGACATTTTCTTTTCAATCAAGGCTTTTAATGTGGCAACAAGACTACGCTTAGAAAGATGTTAATTCTTTTTACCTGAAAAAGAAAAACTGCATAATCAGTGCGAAATTATCAATGAAATCATAAGTTAAGACGAAACCCATGTTCCGTAAAAACGGTACATAATTTTATAAAAAAATTGAAGAAATTGGGTGCACGTGTGACAGACCTTGATCAATTTCTTTTGAAGTTGTTATGGAAGTGCATAATACCATTACTACAGGTTCACAGCATATTGCAAGAAGTGCTTCTCGCAATTTGGAAGTACCTAACACCATAGTCTTCAAGCGTCTGCGCTCTGTTATGTGTATATTTTCTTATAATACGCAGAACAACAGCTTTTTGATTTCGTGAATATTCTCCTCATTAGATATGGTAAAGATAACATGTGGTTGCTGCGGCTATTATGGATGGATGAAGCCCATTTCTCCTTACGTGGGAACGTAGATTTCACCCTGAATAGGCTTGGAAAAATAATCATGGTTTGTCACCTGTACTTTCAGAGGAAGTTAAAGTTTTTGTGTGGTGCGGTATCGCAAGCCCACTCATTCCCGATTCACTTTTCTTCGAAGAGGCTACTATTAAAAGTATGAAAACATGCTTGTGAAAAGTTTTAGCTCCAAAACGTGAAATCATGTGATTGCAATAAAAGTGTTTTACTCTCTGCTCTCTTGTGTTGTCATTGATCTTTTACAATGCTTTCCTTTGCAAATGTTTATTATATCTGTCTGCCATATCTGTATTATTTCAACGCCATTGATGGTTTTTTAATACGCTGATCAATTATTTAATTATAAAAAAAATGTATGTTAACGTTAGATAATTTTGAAATATTTTCACTGCAACCGTAATCATAAAGACTTTATTACTTTACATCATCTACATCTCGCGCGTATATCTTCCAATAAAAATAGCTAAATTTCATTTCCATTGGCTGAGCAGAGAGCTCACTAGGAGTTAATATATTAGGAAGATTTGTTATGAACATTCTATTTATCAACACATTTTTAATATTTCTCAAGAAACTTAATATCTAAGAAAAAAATTTAGATTTCATGTTCATCTGAAGTGAAGTATTTGTGAATTATAAATGTCGAAATATATATATCAATGAACAAATAAAATTCAATGTCATTTGTAACTCACGGTTTATATGACTATCCTAAAATTATAATATGAATAAGTATTATTCTGTCTTAGTGATAGTTCTGTGTTTACAAAGGCCATATATCCTTGACAGCACTTAATTATTAACTTACATTGGATGCATAGTATTATTCCCTATCCTAATCAATGGATGATGTTTATTCTAATTAGAATGGAACATAACATTTCAACTGGGCAATCGTAGAGATACAGAATTATGTTTAGTGGTAATATTGACATTTGTTATCGACATGAACTACATTTAAATCTGTAAATAAGCTTTAAAATGTGACATGATATATATTTGTAATGAAAACAAATGTATAAAATAATTCAGTTAATCTTATTGTTTAAATAGAGTTAAGTTTCAAGGCTTTCAATACAATAATATAAATTGTAACACATTTCTAATTCATGTATGAAACAATATTTTTTGTACCTACTATATGGCTATATTAACTATTTTTTAAATAAGCAAAAGATATAATTGTAATTTTCAGGTAATTAAAACACGTATATACATACTACGTTATATATTCACGCAAAAATAAATTTTGTATTTCAAATTATATTAAAATGCAATAGATGAGCCTGGTATAACATTAATGAGTTCTTGGCTTTAATTTAATATAAAATAAAAATGTACTAAGAGTAGAGTAAAGTAACTTGTATAAATCTTTGATTTGTCTAATTTTTCTAGAACTAATTTTGATCAATGGCATTTTTTCAATTATTTATTCTAATTAAATATTTGAAATTGTAATAAAGATGAGTTCAAGAAATGAACATATCGAGCAGAAAAAAATGGGAAGCCACAGGATAGCCAACAACCAACAACTACAAATAAGTAGTAACATTTAATCAACAAAATGAAAATTTTAAGAAAGGGTATAATATAAAATATTGTAGGAATTTACTTAAACGTTTGGAGGACCAAAATGGAAATAAAATGAACCCAGCTCCAGTTTCTGTCTAATATTTATTTTCAAAAAAAGTAATAAAGTAGAGATTTCAATATTTTCTTTGCAATTCTGAAATTAACATTTCTCCAATGAAAAAATTAAACACAAAAAATTACATTTTAATTTGAACTCACTAAATGATCCACCTAATTGTTATAAAATTGCATTGAAAACATTCCTCTACTTTGTATTTAAAGTGCATTCTGAATAAATAGTTTTATGGTTGCCTGAGCGTAAAAGAGCAGCACTTATGTAATCAACCAAGCCTTTTGATTTGAATTTGTCAGAACGATGAACATCATTTCCCAATCTGTGTGGTACTTGACTATAATCATTGCAAAAAAAGTGTGGATTGACTGAACTAAATAATGTTTGAATATTCATGTAAATGATGGCCCCTGATCTATTTTTCCTTGCGGTCGATTAGCAGAAATCCACATATTTCTTATACTCATACAATTATTCGAAAACTATGAGAAAGGTAAATCTTTTCTAAAGATACTGTAAGGATTAATGATATTTGATATTTTTTCTCAATTTTTAGAGAGCTTTCATTTTTTTTTTGTGTGTGTGTACTTAAACTTAAGCGTTGAGTCCTGTAAGCAAGATATTGCTTAGGCTGCGACCTTAAAGAGAAGGCTAGGAAGCTTTAAATATAACTCTTGGTTTTGTAGAAGCTTTTCGCAATTTGAGAGTATTTAGTGTTGAAGCATATAAGTCACGCAGAACAAGACGATATTGTAAATTTTCTCGATATGAATCATTTCTTCAAATTACTTATTAAATTAGAATACATTTTGCTCATTTGCGGTATTCTATTCAATTTTCTAACCATTTATTTTAATTATACTTTCGCAATAGTTCATGTATATCTAGATTTCAGAATGTTCTTGATATTAGATCACTAATAGTTATCCGACAAACTAAACGCTAACAAAGTATATCAGGGACATTTCATCTTAGAAAATACAGAAGACAATGTAGAAAAACGTGATGTAACAAAACCTTCTGCTTATCTATTGGAGTCGTATGTCTTAGAATACTCGGCAAATAAACTACCAAGATATGATGTCAGTGCAATAGATTCCCTAACTAAAATCATGTCAATATCATAAAACGAACATGTCATGAGAGTAATATTCAATATTATTAATTAAGCTCTATTCAACATTTCGTATTTGAATTCCTAAACCTCATATGAATTAAATTGTTTCTTTTTTGAAGTATTTTGTTACCAATGAATAGCATTTTCTGAATTGAATTCGAAAAACTAATATTCAAATATTTGTAGTACTAAAAAAATTATTTGCAATAATTGTTGATATCCATTAGATACTGATGATTTCCGTGCTTAGTAGGGTAGCCTTTACTTTTTATCACAGCTACGCATCTGTGTTTCATTGAGCTGACAATAGTTTTAAGCTCTTCTTTCGCTAATACATGATGCCATTAAATAATAATAGTTTCAATCAGTTCCTTCTTATTTGACAGACACCTCATGTGGACAAGAGTTTTCAAACGGGACTACAAGTTTTAGATAGATTGAGGTCAGGACTGTTTCTTGGCCAGGACAAAATTTCAATGCTCTTTGTACAAAGCCACATATTCGATAAATTTGCTATGTGGCAAAGAGAAGAATCCTTGAAAAATAAATGAAGCATTCTTGGGAAATAGATTCCTGATGGAAAGTAGAAATTTTGGTTTCAAAATAGTGTCAATATATTTTCTGGTATTGTGTGTACTATTGATGACATGAAGGCGGCCTATATCGTTTCCTGACATGCATGTCCAAATCATATTACTAAGAAGGTTCTTTACAGTTGTCTGACTGCAGTCAGAATGTATCTTTTCTCCTATTTTACGTCTTACATATTATCGCCCATCACTAACGATTGACGATATCTTTCTTTCATCGCTTCAAAAAATTTTTGATCACTGATCATGTGTCCAAATAATGCGTTCTTTTGCCCAATGTAGTTATTTTCTACGCTGCTGTAAATTGAGGTCAGGCTTTTTCATGGAATTCTACCTCTTAGTTCAACACCTGTTAATCTTCACCTGATTGTTCTTGAACTTACAGAAACACCAACATCAATCAAATAACATCTGATACTTTTGAAGATATTCTTCTACTTTGCAGACATAGTGTTTTTGTTCTTCTGTCAACAACAGATGTGGTGTACCTTTATCGACCTTATCCTTTGTTTTTTTTATGGAATTTGTCTCCTGATATCGTATATAAAACTTTAGGATTCCAGATGTAGTCACTGAATTACCCACATGTCTTGCAATTTCAGCATAGAAGATACCACTTTTTCGTAACACAATAATCTAGCATATCTTTCTAAGTGTCCGATCTACTCTTTCATTTAATGTCATTGCTACTTAACTAAGTATTAAAACTGTTTACAACTATTCATACTTGTAATTTGATTACATAAGAAACAGTATTCCTTCTACATTACAAAGCAAAATGATGACTTGTTTCAACTGTAAACTTTATGTCAGCTTCTGTAGGCCTCATGTTTATAGTTTGAACAAATTTATTTGATTGGCTCCCAAGCCATTGTGGACATTTGATGGTTCCAAGAACAAGAACAATGAATGAGCATGAAATTTAGACATTACAAATGTCTTTAAACTGTTTTTGGTTCTATAATTAAAGTACATATAACTTTTTTTTACATTGCAAATATTTGAACATTGTTTATTGTATTGAATTAAGAATAAAATTCTCTTTAAAATGATGTATACGACTTTTGCTTTTTGTGAAACGTAACATTCTTTTATACAAAATTGAAAATAATAAGAAATTTCAAAAAGTGTCTACGATTATAGCAGGATGCGAAATTTCAACAGCTTATTATACTTCGATTCCATTAATAGTGAGCATCCTTCTTGAGCATTTATGAGCAAAATGACGTTCTAAACACAATACGCATTTAGGAATATTAAATTGTAAAGTTCAATTTTTGGCTCATTTTGATTTGTAGTAAATTTAGCACTAATAACTATTATATGATTTCTCAGCAAATTTTAAAATTTGCTGATAATTAATTAAATAAAGCAAGCGTTAGACATAACAATATTCGAGAAAACAATTGTTTATTAATTCCAACAAATCCAAATATACTTCAGTTCGACTATGATCAATTATGTCGATTTTTATTTGCGTAAGCTGTAACCAATTAATTACGAAAACACTTTTACAAACAGATTTTGGATTTATTATGAGATTTTGAAATTTTGAATGAATCATATTTCAAAACAACAGCAACTGAATAATGAACTCGAAAAGACAGACCATTTTTGCATGAATTTTAGCTGGCAGCTACACTTGCATTTGACAGCAGTTATTGGTGACTTAAACGTGAAAACAAATTCCATATTATTTTCGTTAAAAATATTTCTAAATAAACACTTTTGATAAAATTATTCCATCTCAATATATTTTTCTTTAAATTCTGATAATCGAAAATCTTCAAACGTTTTTTCATAAATGTATCCAGACCCTTCAGTTTTCTATATTATTGCACATGTTTACTTTTAAAGAATAATTACAAATATCTATAAAGATTTTGGGAAGACACATTTTTGCCCTTACATTAAATTATTGTATAAACTGTAAGGCATTAATTTTGCTGTAGAATTCAAAAATTAAATTACATATTATACGTGATCTAATGTTATAACATTTATAGAAAAGTTGCTGAATATTATTTTATAAATCAGAACATTTCGAACATTCTTGTACAAACAGAAACGTTTAAATCAAAATTATAACTAGATGTAACTGTGTACAAAAATTTTATAAAAATAAGAAAAAAAATTATTTCATATTTTCACAGCCTAAAAATTCTATACATTTATCAAAAGAATAAAAGCAGAATATAAAACACTTATAAGAATTTAAAGACATTTGACTAACACACTTGTCTAAAAAAATTTTATTACCAAAAATGAAAATGAAAAATTGAAACTTAAAACTTTCTTTTATATTTTAGTGTAGAAGTACTTGTTGACAAATAAATAGAAGCTAAAACATTTTTTTAAAAGAAATGTATAATAGTAAAAATTCCATTCTATCCAAAAATAATTATATATATATATTGGAGAGAACGCTATTTTTTATTTTATTTTATCTTTTGTATTTAGCTATACAATAAAATAAAATAATTTTCTTTTCTTTAAAGCAATAACAACTAGTACTTGAAAACAAAACTAAATACGGTCTTATTTCAAATTCAATTCAGGTGTGAAACCAAATGTAATTAATTACTCTAGATAGTATGGTATGCTTTTTTATATTGGTGCTTACTTTCCAGAAAAAAATAGAAAAAAATATTGAACATATTCCGAACATAATTGTTTAATTATGCTTGAGATTTCAACTGCTTACTCTTGAGATCTTATGCTTGAAATAAAAAGAATATATTTCTTCTTCTCCATAAAGTATTCTAATGGATTAAATACCCGAAGGCAAAACCTTTTTTTTTTTCCTTTTCAGATCCAACACCAACGAGTAAAATCTCAAACCAGGGGAGCTTTAATATTTTATTTGTTTCTCTTTGAATATTCGGTTTCTTTAAATTAAAACTGAATTCTGAAGGAGATCAGATTAAATCTTCTTATACCTTGTCAGCGCAAAAGAATTAAAGAAGAGTACTTGAAAAATAATTAAACTTAAGCCAGATTCTGGAACTAGTAGAAATTATTGTATATAAAATTTTCTACCCAATATTTTAGAAAGAGATTTCATAAAGGAATTATATATTGATGTGAATACTTTTTTGATTATTTCTGTTTGGGTTATTTTATTACAGAACTCATACATTTGTATTCATAAGTCAATACATTTTCTAACAGAAGAGAATATCTAAATATTTTATTATTCGTTATACTTTGTTAAATCTTATTTAAAAAATACTTTACATTTTATGAAATATAGGAAAATATCTCAAATTTTAAAAATTATTGTCTTTTAACAAAGCGATTGTACATTCCATATGTTTTATTATTGACTCTTCCTTTGCAAGAGATATGAAAAAGTAGATATCACTATCTATATAATACGAAATATGATACTTAAGTTTTTAATAATAGAAATGATGGCATTGTATTTCATATGTTCATTTAAAAGTATTTGAGAGAACTGTTTCAAAATATTTATTTCAACTAATTTTTCAACACAGAGAAATATAATAAAAAAAAATTCTTTGTAAATAGATGTCACAGTTTACATCGTAAAACATCAACTTTCAGTTAAGAATGAAGGAGATGGAGATATTGCATAAATTTGCTCCAAAACATTCGTAGACTTAAATAATAAAATTAATTTTGAAATGCATGTCAATTTTTAAGATGAGATATCAATTTAACTAAATGTCTAATGTTCTAAAGACTTTTAATTTTAAACCATTATTTAAAGGATTTTATTCATAAGTGCAAAAAATAAAAGATTGCATAGAACACAGAAAACAAACTACACGAAATATTTTCCCTTACTTTTAAGGAAGAAAATACTTAAAATCCAAAGGAAAATCATTAAAAAAAAGGAGAAAAGGAACCCATTTGTTAGAATTCCACAATAATAATAAATAAACATCATGACATACTTCCTTCGGGAGCCTACGTATCACAACAGAAAAAAAATGTGATCCTTAATTTTTTTTTCAAAATTATACATATAGATTAAATAATCATTTATTATAGTCTCTATGGAAAAATATCTATTTCTAGATAATATAGGAATAACAACCGTTAGTGCTTAAAAATTATAAAATGATCTATTAAATTATTTATAATTTTTTTTCATATGTTTCAAAGAAACACCATATTACATTTTAACTTAAAACATAAAATTTCTTTCATAAAAAAGAGCTTTACATCATTTTGAGAAATAATGCATTTTAAAAAAAGTATACATTGTTAAAAATCGCTTAATAACCTTTAATAGTACTTTTTATGTATTTCTAAGCAAAATAATTAAATATTAGACACATATGCAGTTTCTGCATACTTACAATTTTTTTTAACTCTATTTTCCCAAACTTTTCTGGACTGCAGCAGTTTTAAAATGCAATTTTAGCGCATGCTTACTACTATTATGTAAAAAATGCAATGTTCTATTCAAAACAGATTTTTTTTAAAATTTCTGTGAAAAGCGTGCAAATTACAAACATATTCTCGTCAAAACATAAAATGTCAAAACAAGAAAATATGTAATTATCCGTTAAAATAATACGTCTACAGACAATGCACTATTCAGAAAATATATATTGCTTATTGTAAATAAAATTAAAATAAGTTAAATATGGTGGAATTAAATACAGTGAAATTGATACTTTGTAGTTGAAACCCTTTTATTTAAAGCTAATTCAATTTACGAACTTCTTAAAACGTAATATTCTAATTATATTTAAATACACTATTGTTCGTTTACTTATCTAAAGTTACATTATAATATTTTATTAAATATTTACATATTTTATGCATTTATTATTATAATCATGAATTTAGAATTATGTACTGGTTAGAAGCTGAGTGCTACCAAACAGAAACTTATTACTCAAATGTAAGATTATAGTTTTTTTTTTTTAACCAAGGGGCATTAATAATTTTTCAGGAAAGATTGATTCTGTGAAAATAATTGCATTGTATAACATTAAACGTGTAATTCGTGAATAAATCTTACTATACAAACTGCGTAATTGTTAATGATATACATTTCTTCAGACACTGTAGTATAATAGTAAATTATCTACAACATGATTTTATATTTGCTTTACTGTAGTGATAAATATTTAATAAAGAAGACTAAACATTGACTTTATAAAGTTGTAGCATACAGCGAATTTATAATGCTTGAAACACATCAAAAAATGCATATATAGTAATGAAAATGTATAGCTCTAATAGCATGAAAATATTTTTCTTTTTCAGAAATCATTTTTAATAGATTATAGAATTCGATACAACCACTAAAAGATATTTATATAATTTCAACTAGATTTTAATTCAAACTTGTTTGAAAGGAAAAATTGTCTTCCAATTTAACATTTATAAGTCATATCGATAACAATTCTCTGTAAAGAACATTACATTCCTCAGTAATGCTTTGAATATATCAATTATTTAATAAACTAAAGGCAAAAAAAATTTGCATTTTTACCACATTATCCATGAATACATAACTAAGGTTTCAGATTAAAAATAATTCTAAAGAAGTTATTTTTAACATATTTTCCGGAATTATAGCATAATCTTTTGTAATCTTTTCTGTAGGTGAAAGTATATAACGGAATGAGCTTAAATATTTCTTAAAATTAAATAATTTTTAATTTATGCACGAAAGTCATTCTGATCTTAAGTTAAATGTTTTGTTCCTTCTTATTCAATTATTTCTCTCTTAAACCTATGTAGGTAAGGAGTCATTTTAAATGAATATGCATTTGAGCAGTGGTTAGATTTTTGAGAAAGCTCTGGAAGAGTTTGGAGCAATTAGTGAGGATTGAATTACGAAATTCCATTTGATAAATCAGTCCAGAGCAGGGGTGGTCAACTCTTTTCATACCGTGCTCAAATTCTTAAATTCTTTGATAGATGAGTTCACATGCGCCATATAACAGGAGAACTTTTACACCATCTTACATTCAGAGTTAGGAGTTGGTATGTAGAGATAAGGAAAGAATCTGCTCTGCTTAGTTAAAGTAAAGAAATAACTTTTTCACGCAGATGAATTCATTAATTAATGTCTGTTTAATGAAGCACCAAACTACGATATAAGAATCTCCTATACGAGAGGGTGATCGCTTCATTATGGAGTTACAGAATCCTCAAAGTCCCATTTATTGACGGTAACTCCAGATTACAATTGTTGGCACTGAGTGCGAGACCAGCTTCGAACTTCAATTTTATGTTCCCTCTGTTTTTGCCAGATGGATTTCAGGGCCTGATGTATGCTTAATAACTTTTGCATTAGAAGTATGTTTATAGACATAATTAACTTTTTATAATTATTTAATTACTGTAAGAAAAACAATATATTTTAAAGCATATAAGTATTGCCTACCATTAAGTTTTCAAGCTTATCTGGATTTCATAGTATTTTATGGTTTGTTAAATTTGCTACCGTGTGCAGAAAATATTTTTTCAAATTCGAATCAGTTATTCGTGACCTTTTGCATTGCCTTTACCCGATTTAATTGATAAAAATGTTTGATCATATCTGTAAGACGTTCTAAAGTGACATATATAATTTTTCGCACATTTTCCTTAGCTCTAGGCAATGATCACATGGTAATGATCGCTAAAAATCAATTTCGCCATAAGCAATTTCATCTGAAAGAACCTCATCAAATTTATTTTTAAGGATGAATTTCTTTTTAAATCATTCAGATTCATTTATATGTAACCAGGTATCAGCATTATATTTTGTTCACAAATAAAAAGGGATTTGTAAAAGTAATAATGAAGTTTTCTTCTTTAGCAAAATCATGAAAATGACTTTCAAATATTTCTTGTGATAGTTCCATTCCTTCAATACGTTTAATCAAATTTCTGCTATTCTCAGCACATTCACTTTTCTCTTTAGCATGGAAAGAGATTTAAATTCTTATTTTTTAACTGGGATATGAACAGTTTAATTTCATTTAAAAAAATGAATTTATGCTATTTGCTAAACTAGGAAATAATTCATTCTTGCCTTGTAGTTTTAAATTCCCATCATTGAGGTGACTAGTAATATAAACTACAATGACAAAACATATAGCCAGTTGTTTTCAAATAGAAGAGTTCTTTAATCAGGTTGTTTGTATCCCAGTTCTGAAAATTAAAAACAGTATTTTTCATTTTTTTTTAATTTTTACTCATATCCTGCACTCCAGAACGCCAGCTTTCTTCATAATGATGGACAATATCACCATATTCTAAATTTACGAATTCGCAATTTTCTCTGAATTATCATCAGTTTAATGCCCTTGTCTAATTTTATTCACACATTAATCAACCGGTAACGTAACATGTTGCATTTTTAAAATTTTGATATGCAGTGTCTCTTGGTGTATAATGTAATATTATTTTAGTGTAGGATGATTTTAAAAAATTTCAAAAAAAATTTAAGTACTATTGACTTTACCAGTCACATAAGCTACGCTGTCAACACATACACTCATGAATTTGCTGCAATTCACTTTTAGATTCTCTATGCATTATTTTACTTTTTCAAATATATGTCCAACTTTTTTATTCTGTCATGAAATAAACCCAGACTAACAATTTTTCCAAAGACATTAAAATTATCAACAATTCCTTTTATAAGAATGTTTCACTGCGTAATATCAGATATGTCCGTTGATTCATGCAAAGTTAAAGAAAAGAAAATAGAAGAATTGGCAAGGACTTCCAAAATTTAGGATACATCCTGCGAGAGTTCTTTTATACATCTTATAACTGTTTGCCTTGATCAAGCATTTTCATCTGCTTTCCTTTAGTGGCGTTTCTATAACCACCACTAGATTAAGAATATTTTCAAATTAAAACGTCTTTACAACTTAATGTATAAAACCAATGTGAGAGAGTCATTTGTTCCCTCTATCTTTTCCTTCAGCACTGGCTAACTATTTCAAGTTTATCAGCCAATTAGATGTAACATATATATGGTTTTTTGCATGCAAGTGATCATTGCATATTAATTTTGCTACATTTCAGGCTTTTCAATATAAGTTGGTTTTACTTAGGCGTTTCAAGTCGCCTTCTCCAAATTTCATCCATTTCGATAACCTATCTCACTACTTGAGTCGTAATGTGTAAGGAGCCGATTAGCATCATCTCACTTACAATAAATTTATCATAAAGTTGGTGAGTAAATATTTGGGGATGAGGCTTAGGAATTTCTTCTGTGTCAGAAAAAGAGGTTGTTTTTGCCCACGTTAAAGTAATTTTATATGACTCCTTCTGTCACTTTTAAGTCTCCACAACTTACTTTGGCAAATATATTTAGTCTTCTTGTGATTTTTTTTTACCCTCCTATTCTTTTCGTAACTCAGATACAAGAATAAATAAATTTCAGTTTTGTCCTCTTATGAAAGTTTGTTGCTTTGAATCATAATGCATATCAAGATCAAGTGTTCTAGCTATTATGTAAAAAAGTACTTTCACTAACAATGCAAAACGGTTTTCTTCAAAAGCTAACTTTAAATGCACTAGATAATAACTCATTTTCCCACCATTTATTAAATTCACTCATACTATTGATTTCTGTACTTTTTCGTCATTTTGTTTTTGCATTGTAATATATAAAAGTAATTTAAAAAAAAATAGGAGAGACAAAATTTTAAAAGAAAATGTTGATAGATCAAATAGTTCTTACTTAAGTATATCGTATCATACAAAATAAAACACACACACACACTCATAAACATGCAAAACCTTCTAGTAAAAACACTGGCACAAACCTCGACAATATGATGGCTTCCGTAGAACTTAATAAACAGCCACGTATAAGCATCCAATGCACCACAGTTTGTCCACACCTGATCTAGAGGAAGATTTGCAGTTATATATTTGATTTAGCCATACTATACATTTGAAAATAGTTTTAAAAAAACTCAATTTTAAAAGATAAATTAAGTACGATCATGTAATCTAGAAATAATTCAAATTTACAAGTAATATGACTTTTGGAATCTTACACTCTTAACTAAAAATGTAAACTTGTTAACTAAGGGAAGTTCAAACTTTTCTGTGATGAAAAGTGATCAAATTCAACTACTTATATTAGTACCTAACTATTAAATCAAGTGTCTGAAAAGGTTTTTTTTAAAAATTATTAATAGCATTTCCTTTAATAAAAAGAAATCGTTTAAATGCCAGTATTTAGGTATCAAAATAAATACCAACCTTAGTCAAATAAATTAGTAAAATATTTGACAGAAACTGTTCCATGTGAGTTTTACATAGAAGTGATTTATCTAACAAATGTTCCAAACATTTAAAAATAATTATTAAATTATTTGATTAAATACAAGATTTAAAGCAAGTGATAATATGTGAAATGGAAGGAAATTTATTTGATTCATTGAATCATTGAGTCATATACTCACATTTTCCCTCACATTCTCACTCACTTACGTACTTTATTATCTATTTATTACAGATTAGTCAGAAAAGATATTATGAAAATATTGTATATTGAAAAGCAATTAGGTGATTATTTTGTCACTGACTAAAACAAGAACTTCTAGGATGGTTAACAATATTATATAATTCTTGCGATGAACATACTTGTGACGTAGCAGAAACAATTGCCTGTTATAATAAAATATATTCTCATCTTCGCAGCAGCATCAATACATATTCGCATGCATGACGCAAGACATCCGAAATATGATGAAATTGTAATGCGACACTACTGTAATAATACACCCTGTGTTCAGTTTTTAGTATTTTAATTCAGTTTACAGCTCAACTTAGTCAGCATTCTGGTTTTATAATTTTTCAAAACACAAAAAATATAATACATTAAATTAAAGACATTGAATAGCTTACAATGCTTTTTGAAGTTCATGCATCTGAATTAAATTTGCACGACCAAAACATTTCTCTTTTAGACTATATCATGGGTCGTTATCCCCCACATGAATTGATAAAGGCTTCCTTTCAACATAAACTGAACATTGGTGAAGGTTGTTAAAAAAGAGCAGCATTTTTATTTTAAAATTTTACTAGATATAATTACACTAGTTTAGCTGTGAGCTCCTTATGCGTTGTCAAAAACATATGTTTCACATTTATTAAACACAAATTTTCAAATGCATTAATTTCTGATACAATAGGATGGATATTTGCGAAATGAAATTACCTTGTTAATGTTTGTGTAAATATGAAAATCTATTACATTTTTTTTTCATTTTCAGTAGAAGCACGTATGAGTTGTAAATTGAATTGTGTAATCTGAATACTGCAGTGCTTTTGTGAAAAATTTGTTTTTGAAAATGCATAGCAAATTATCTCTAACAATTCTTCTCCAATAATTACTTCTGAAATCCCTTAGTAGAATTTCTCAAAGAATACCGTGAAATCTTATTAAATAGATTCTAATATTTTTGTTTTATATTTACAAGCAAATACTTCATATTAAATAGCACTGTTCCGAAAGTTCTCCTGCACAACTAAATGAATATTAGAAATTAGATTTAAATTGACCCAATTACTCATACACACTAACATATTCCTTATAAGATTTATCGTATTTCGTTGCTAATCCCACGTACCCTTTTGTAAACTAAAAAAAAAGGTTATTTTCTAAATGTACAAAACATCTTAAATTTCCCCTTTATAAATTTGCAAAAAAGTTATTTCCATAAAAGATATTGATTTCATTTGAAAACCCTTTTATAAATAATTAAAATTATAGTAATAAATTAAAAATATGTAATATTTTAAAAGTATACCCATTAAATAAATAATGTATGTTAATCAAATATTAAATATTGTACTAATTTTGTCAAATTTAGCTTATTAATATTATTTACAAAGTAATTTGTTAAAGTATTCAACGTAATTAAGCAATCTTTTAGTTATCAATTTTCTATTTTTATTATAATGTTGTACAACAAAATTGGAAAAAGAAAATTTTATCTTTTAAAAAGCAATTGGAGTGATGTGCTGAATGATAAAAAATATTATTGGTATGTCAGAGTTACAGACACTTTTTTAAAATTAAAACTGCTTACAATTTACAACGAAAAACTTCAATAAATAAACATTTGTAAATATTTTGCGGTGAGTTGTTCAGAAAATCGTGATAAATTTTGTTTCCTGAAAATTATAAAAAACAAAGTTAAGTACATAATATTGAATGTAATTGACACTAACTGTTTTAAAAGAAATTAAAAATTTTATGAATGCGAGTCATAGTTAGCTAACAAGAATTCTACTTAATTTAAAATTATAAATAAATACAAATTAAAGTTACTGTACCTAAGTTGCAGGTTCAAGTATTTTCTTCAAAACAACATTAAGAACTTACTCCTTTACATATATCAACTGATAAACATTTGATTTTTTCAAAGAAAATGAATCCATATAAAAGTACAAATAAATGTGTTAAGTATCCAAATGGATTCCGTTATTTCGTATTATATATATATATATATCTACACACACACACACACACACACACACACACACACACACATATATATATATATATATATATATATATAAACATAAAATAATAACAAAGTGTGTGTGATACTTAAATTTTCATTGAACAGATAGTATGCAAAACTTAAGAAGTCTCTAAATACTCTTAATTTTGGATTAAGGCCTTACAATGTTTTATTCGTATGCTCCTTATCAAACAAATTAAATTTTACACTAATTATTCGTAGAAATAACATTAAAATAAAAGACATTATCCAATTAATTTTAATGGTAACGGAAGAAATTTTAAAATTCGATGAATAAATTCGAAAAGAAATCTTATTACTCCACTCTTTGTACTCAAAATTCTTACTAATGTTTCTAAGGTACCACCGTAGTTATAACCTTCCACAATCCTTCAATACTGTAATTAACAACTAAAAATAAACTTCCATTGGCATTGATTAATGGAATAATTTATTAAATTACTTCCCGCTTCGTAATCTTTTATAATGATGTCTTGTCTATAAATCAGGAAGAAATCTATTGAATTATAAAGCATTCTAATCAGCAAATAACCAGCAAATCCATAGCTCAATTCATTAAATATAATGATTTAAAGATTTTTTTTGTCACGCACTACTGCAAACATCATTTTATCTATATCACATTTATTAATTTACGTCTCTGTGATCCGATGCACATCATTGATTAGCGTGTCTCTACGAAAAACTATCGAACAACGTGCCATCTTCATCAACTTTTCAGAAGCAGAAATGTTATTTATTCTTGACTGTCCATGACATTCACTGATTTCCATGGTTTTGTCTTCGTTAATAGAATAAATGTATAGTGATAATATTGAGCATTTCATGTCCCTTTCATGTTTTTTCATGTCCTTCTTCAAGCTTCTAAATAAGAAAAAATCGTACGGATTTAGGTCAAGTGAGTAAGGAGAGCAGAACAAAAGTCAAGCGGTTGTGGATCGAAAATTGGCAGACTAAGATGGTTCTTTTTGACGGTTAGACAGAGCACGAGATAAAGTAATTCATGAGTTTTATCGATATTTTCGTCTGTTTGGACAGTTGAGGAATATCTAAAATGAGATTTGTCAAGAATCGAAATGTCACCATGTTCTTTCTACACTGTTTTTCAATATCACAACAACTCCTGCAGTATTACTTCTGAAAGGGAAACAAAATTTCATAGCAACATATTATTCACTTAAACCAATCATATATAAGAAGGGAGGAGATAACAAATCAGCTACTATGAGAAAAAAAACTCTGTGGTCAGACAAAACCTTCTCGGGTGATGCCACAGTCATTGCTGAACAAAAACAATTACACGAATTATCCCTTGCCGGAAACATATAGTGTAAGCTCCACTTAAGGCAACGTTATTGTTGAGTCCCCAGCATAAAGTTATATTTATGTAAATCACATATTTTGATGTAACTTAAATTTACTATCAAGGAAACTTGATGAACTGAAACGAAATTTATAAATAATTAAAAGAATTAAATTTTTTGGATTACAGTAAAAGTAAAAAAATGGCGAAAGAAATTTTAACTACAAAAATCTAGAAAAAAAATTACACCACAAAACAAATAAGAAAGGGAAAAAAGGCCTAAAAGTATACCAGACTAAAATAGCCGGTAAACAAACATTAGAACATGAAAAATTACAAACCGAAGTATGATAAGCAACGAAAATAAAGCAGAGAAATAAACCAAAAAAGGAAGAGGAAATATAACACTTACAAATTCTGAATCTTGATTATTACATATTAGGTAATTTCAAATGCTTTACAGGTTCAAAATACCCAATTAAAGTATATACAAAATGAAATTCTCATTAATTCAAACAAAGGGAAAACAAAAAGGCCACATTGTAATATAAAAAAAACAAAAAAGTATGTATAAGAAATGCATATAAAATCAAACATGAACCAATGAAAACCGAGAACGAACAATCCGAAAATTACACCAATTGATTAAAAAAAATACGAAATTTACATGGGATAATTTCCATGCGACATAAGTATTACGATTCTAACATTGAAATAATAAGTTTTTTTCACATTATTAAAACCGAATATCTAGCAATGCCCTCAATCAGAGAGAGAACTAATAAAAAAGAATATCCATCAGCTGTATATATGTTATATGTGTATGTGTGTGTGTAAGTGTGTGTGTGTGTGTGTGTCCGCAATGAACACCTAAGCTAATGACCCGATATTTATGAAATTTTGCATACTGTGTGCAATTTGGTCCAACTTGAGAGATAGGGTAGTTTTTATTTCAATATATATTTACAGTATTTTTACTGCAAATTATTTGTTTAATTTATGCTTTTTAAAACTGTATGGCAACACCCAATTTCTTCAAAACGTTTTGCAGGTATATTGTGTTTGCAAAGCTCAAACCGTGTTTACGATAGTACTCATTTCAAATGTTGGGATTTATTTTGATAGAAATTAATTTCAGTTAGATATTTTTGATTTTATTAGTTCGCATTAGTATTTTTTTAGAAGTCGTGGCTATTAGGAAAAATCGAAGTTCTGTTCGAAAATATAAGTTTAAGAGAAACCGTTACATCAAGAACGTGGATGAGAAGAACACTGATAGATGTGTTACAAGATCAGTAAGTGATTCAAAACTTCAGTCCCATTCAAAACCAATTAATAATTTAGAAAATAAAGATCATAAAATAGTAATTAATTTTAAAATTATAGAATAGCGAAATAGCTGCAGTGTTGCGAAAAAGTTCAATCATAATCTGGGATGAGTGCACAATAGCTCACAAACATTCACTAGAAGCATTGACAGAACTATGCAAGATTTGAAAGTCAACGATAAAACATTCGGGGGTGCTGTCCTACTACTGACTGGTGATTTCCGACAGACCTTACCAGTCATTTCTCACTCTACTTTCTCCGATGAGATTAGCGCATGTCTAAAAAATCGTTCTTATGGTGAAGTGTCTAAACACTTTGACTAACCATAAACATGCGCTTACAATTACAAAATGATCCATCGGCACAAATGCTTTCCGAACAATTGCTGGATATTAGAAACGGTATAATAGAACTGCAACCAAATACGCAATTCATTTATTTGCCAGATAATTTCTGCACTGTTGTTCAGGCAAAAAATGAATTAATTGAGAGTATCTTCCCGACATACAGAATAACCACTTCGATCATAATTGGCTCAGTAATCGGGCTATTTTGACAGCCAGAAATGTTGAAGTTGACAAATTAACTTCCAGATACAACAGTTGTTGTCAAGTTATCTGATGTCTTTTAAATCAATCGACACTGTTATTGATAAAAAGGAAAATGTAATTTTTCTAATTGAATTTTTAAATTATCTGGATATGCCTGGATTGTCACCACATAATCTTCTGTTGAAAACTGGTTTACTATTATTCTTCTGTGTGAATTGAATCCACCTCAATGGTACACGTTCGGTCATCAAAAAGATCACCGGACATATTCTTGAAACAACAATTTTGATTTTAAATTTACAGGAGAAGTGGTCCTATTGCAGTGCATTCCAATGATCTGTCAGAAACTCCAATACCTTTCAAAACGCTTCAGTTTCCAATTCATTAAGCTTTCACCATGACCATAAATAAGTCTCAAGGTCAAACAATGTCACGGTAAAAATCCATGTTTTTCTCATGGTCAATTACATGTTGCGTGCACACGTGTGGGAAAACCATCGAATCTATTTGTATTAGCAAGAGACAGGTTTACCAAGAATATTTTTCACCGATTAGCTTTGAATTAATTTAAAATTGAATATTTTTATAATTCAAAGTGAGGAATATAATTATTGAAAATAATAAATAATATAAGCTACCTACCTCATTTAAAAATTGTTATAAGTTATCAGCTAAAATCTTTCTAAATTACTCATTTATTAAAAACTATACTTGAATATGATATGAATAAAATATAAAATTCAAATTTTTTTTTGATTTGTACTTAATATTATAACTCCAAGAAAAACATTTTCATCAATCGCCTCTAAATTTTGACTTAAAATCTCAATCCGTTTGGGTTTTAGATCGGCTGCAACGTTTTTGTCTTTATTCCTAAATAATGATTAGACTTTATTGAATAGTTTACTACAATATAATTCAACGTATATCTTAGCCAGAGTAACGAACAAGGTATTATTAATATCGAAGGCCGAATTATTATTACTTATATAGAAAAATTACCTAATAATTAAGCCTTTATACGCAAAAAGTCTACATCAGTTTAACTGATAAGCATCTTGAGAATAAAAATTCCTTCTTTAAAGTAGTGAACAATAGTAAGAACAAAATTTTTTTAGAATTATGTTATTTTTATTAAAAAATTAGTGTTAACATCAATATTTTAAATTATTTAGCATTTTTAACATCTCAATTTCATAAAAATTCCATTAAATTTGGAACTTTAATTAATGGTTCGAATAGGTATATTACTCTTGCTGGTAAGAAATTGCCAAACAATTATGCAAAATATTATAGATAAGACAATGATTACTGCCATTATTAAAAATATTGCTAATATAGTCAAATATATTAATAATAAACAGATGTATTCAATGATTTTGGAGATATATTAAATTCTATTGACGTAAAAGATCACACTTAAGTTCTCAAACATTTTTTTTGGATATTCAATAATGATTAAGTTATTGGATATGTAAAATATAAGTTTATTTCAGTCTCTAGAGGAAATGAAATATTTTTTTTTTAAAATAATGGTTAATATATAGAGATAAGTTACACATGCAAACGTTTATATTTTATTATATTTCTAATGTATACGTAAAGGGGTTCTGCAAGTAATTGTTTTGACCAAACATATTTACCTTTTCTGGAGGCAATTTTTATTGTAATACTTTTATGATATTTATATATACGCTATATAACTGAAAAAACGACGCACCAAGATAAGACTGAATTGTCCAAAGGAGATAAATAAATGACGGATATGAAAATTATGTACGGAATATAAAATGATTAAAATTTCAGAAATTGAATTATTTATTTCAGAGTTACATAGTTGCAAAGTTACGAGCTCAATAAGGTGTTTACCCAAGTCTAGTCTGAATGCAAGCTGCCTGACAATGTGGCATAAAGGAATAAAGCTCCCTGATAGTCTGTGGTATTTCTTGCCAAATTTGCTCCAATTATCGGGCTGGGTCATCCACATTCCCTGGAGAACTGGTTGGCCAAGGAAGTGTTTGAAAATCTGTAAGACAGTTCATAGCAGTATGTGCCGTATTTGGTCTGGTATTATCTTGCTGCGGAAAAAAGGTCAGGGTACTACTAAAGGAACGGTATCAAAGCAGATGCTGTGCTGTAAGTTTGCTTCTTATGACGACCAAAGGGTTCTGGCTATCAAAAGAAATGACCCAGACCATAACTCTTGGTTTAGAGCCTGCGTGGTGGCCAATATTGAAAACAGGATCAGCACGATGCCCTTAGTGTTTCCAGTCACGTCTTCGATGATCGTCAAGACACAGTTGGAAGCGGGATTCGTGGCTAAACACTATACATCCCCAGTCAGTATCATTCCAACCTGATCGAGCTACGCACCACTGTAATCTGGCACAACATTGTACAGGCATGAGTGGCAGGTGGCGTAGCGGTGGGTACGAACGTTGATTTAGCTCTATCAGCCGTCTGTGAGTGATCATGGTGGATATTTGTGAGCGGGTCACCCGTCTGATGGATGATAACGATAAATCATGCGCTGTGACAGCTGATCTGAATATCATTCTGTCCTCCCGATCTGCTGTGCCCTAGGTAGATCGCTACCATCGTGACGCAGAAATCTACCATTATCTACCCATTCTTGTCAGCATTCTTTAATCGCCGCATCACTTCGACCCATGTAACGAGCGATTCTCCGATTTACCCAACCTGCCTCTTTTATATCCAATGATACGCCCTCTTTTAAACTTGCTCATAAGGAGCTCGAATCCTGTGTCGAGTCATTTTTATAGCCGTTGAAAGTTATCCTAAATGGCAATGAAATAGAAAATTTGACAATCAGATTGAGAATCACTTTTTACATACATCTGCTGTGTGCGCAGTTCAAATATTTTATAGCTCCGTCTATTCATTCATTGAACACCAAATTTCAATCTTTTATAGGTTCCGTCCAAATGGTTTGGCTACGAAATTTCATTACAATCGGGTAATTCCTTCTTAGTGCATCGTTTCTTTTTTGATCGAGGGTATTTATGATATAATTATCTTTCAAATTAATAATAATAAAAGAGTTTAACTTTTTTTTTATCCTGGATATTTAAAAACTATTGCAAACTAATGTTAATATAAATGAAACTGAATATTTAGAAATATTTAATTTTTATGATAAAATTAACCATTTGATGAAATTGAACAATCATTATGGGGGAAATTATTAAGCCTGATTATTTTTAGGAAAATATTTTATTATCATGTTTTAGGTCATATTAGACTTAGTATTAATACACATTAAACCTACAGTAATTTGAATAAGTTGATATTTCTAAAGTTAAGGTTTTTTTTTTTTTTTTTTTTGCAGTTTTCAAATTTTTGTATTTTTTTTTCTTTCTTTTTTTCTATTTTGCATTAAGTTTTAAACTTTTTAAGTTAACTCTTAACTTTTACTTGCATTTGTTCTATTTTTCTACTGCAGTAGACATTATTTTACTTCCTATTTAAGACTCAGCGGGAGAATATTTAATTTGTAAGTGGGGGAATGATCATTAGTTGTTGATAAGCCTGATATATGATGTAAATTTTTGTAAACTGTTTTAATTTAGTTGATTTATTTTTCCGATTGTTCTCTTCGTATTTTTTTTCTGAACATATTTAGTCCGTCTCTTAGTCTGTAAGTATATTTTACTTTATTTCTTCTATTGCAATTTTGTTCTATTTGCATCTTGTTTGTTTTTTGGAAGCTAGGAATTACACTATTTGCGTACAATATTTTTCTTTTCTGATGTTTGGGTATAAATAATATTATGTAACCACCTGATATTTCAAAATACTGATTCAGAATTTATAAATGTTATATTTAATTTTCTTTATGATTTTTTTGCCCCAAATTCTAATCATTCATTTTGAATACTTTCCTGTTGCCATTCTTTTATAAATTTGGTATTCTTTTAGGTATATTGATGTATTTCTTTTTTTTATAGTATAATTTTTCTCTCTCATTTGTTCTAGGTTTTATACAAAGCCAATCTTTATTTTCTTATACTTTACTGAATTCTAAAAGTTTTCTTTATAAATATGAAATTTTTTTCTTGTTTTAATTCTTGATTTCATTTTAATTTTAGTTTGCTATTTCAATTATTTATTATATTACTGTGTTACATTTGTATTTCATCTTGTATTTTTCTTTATTTTCCTTTCTCATTTTTCTATAATTTCGAATCTTGTATGTTTTCTTTGTTTTTTTAACAATGTAGATTTTATGTTAGGTTAGGTATTTTATTATTTATTTCTTACTTTCTCTCCTTTTCGATTTAGATATCCTAGCTTCACTTTTTTTAATGAAAAAATTTATAGTTCTGACAATTTTGCAGAGAGTTTGGTCAGAATTTTGTTAAAAATCTAAAAAATGCTGTGGTAAGAAAACTACTTCACTGAATATTGTCAAACAGTATACCCATGTTGGTTAAATATTATGTATTTTAATAAAATCTGGTCACTAACTAATAAACAAAATTATTAAAATAATTTTATTCCTATTTTTCCATTTTTATAATTAAATTATATATATTAAACTGTATCTTATATTATCATTGATATCTCGGACATTTTACCACTAAATTTGAAACCAGTTTTCTCAACATGAATCTTTATATATTTCAACAGTTTTTGAAGCTGTAAGTAGCAAATAATTTTAAAAATAGAAGGAAAAAATGAGCTTTTATGTGAAAAAATTAACTTCCGCTACCGAAATAGCAAATTTCATTTATATTTTTGGATATTGTTGGATATTAAAACTCTTATAACTTCATTTTTATGTATAGTATTTATAAATGAAAAATAATTTTGCAAAAAGAAAATAACAAATATATTAAAGAAAAACTAACAACTTTTAATATTTCCTTTGAAATTCGAGATTTCAAAGTACTCGGATGCTTAAATGTATATCTTTCTGGAAAATCTATCAAATTGTACTTTACAATACAATAAAGGTCAAGTGTGCTCCACGAAAAATAATCTGTTAGCATATAAGCCTTTCTCTCTGGGATTTCAAAGATAAAATTATTATATTTATATGAAACCATATCAAATGAACAATCAAGCGACGATAAGTGAGATAATTTTCCGTTTTTTCGTTTATACTTATATAAGGAAACTACAACCAGTTTAGAAATTTGCTAAGGTTATGCTTTTTTCTACATACAGTTGAAGACTTGAAGCTAAAATCATTTGAATTAGCAATATTGTCTTACTTAAATCTCTTCTTTATGATACATTAACAATTTTTCCCTAATACTGAATTTCTAACAATTGCATCTTAATATAACCGTAATTTTAAGATTTTCTAAAATCACATAAAAGTATTTTTAAGCATGATTAAGAATACTATTCTATCAATTGTGCCTTCACAAAATATGTCATACCGTATAATAAGATACCAGTAGCACTTTATTTTCCTAAGCAACCAGCCCCATTGGATTTCACGTAGGATCCAACAATTGCCTATACATGATAGTACACGAATCAGATCATGTAGTTACAACGCTTAGGTATTCATAAAAACTAACTACTCAAATTCTTTAAATCGTTAAATAGAGCACACATTTTCTCTGCTTTTAAAGTACGTGGCGTTTCAGACAAGTGTAGTATAGTTTTTGTACAGAGTCTCAGAATACATTTAAAAGCGTGCTACATGGAAGTGTTAATATAGAATTTTGGCAAGTAACTTTTAAAGTTTCTCCAACCATATTTTTTTTAATTCTTTTCTTGGTTAAAGCAAATCCAATTAAAATTTATGACACTAGCGTGAATAAGTATGTTCTTACTTCTCTACAAATAATTAAATTAGATTCCACAATTAATTTATTTTCTTAAAATAACTGAGGTGTATTATATTACTCCTACTAATGATAGAAATATCATTACAGGCATTCCTGCAATTCATTCAATTATTAAAATATTTTAAGTATCAGATTTGTAACCAACAGAATACTTAATTATCGATATCAGAAATCCTAATATAATACCCAATGTATCTTTCTAAGTTCCGAGATTAGGTTTACCCTGAGCATATTCTTTCTGGATGTCATTTATAAAAATTAGAACTTCAAATTTAAATCTATCAATATGATCGGTAAGGAGAAGATATTTAAAATCGAATTGTACGTTTAAATGACAGTGTCAAATATTTTTAAAATACATATTTATTTCATTATCATTTCTTCAAGATAATTATTTACAAAAATATTTAATAAATCTTCACATATTAATTCAGTTAAAAGTAAATTATAATGAATCGGGGGAAATGATTATTATTTATTCTCTTAGGGAAAAAATCGTGTTAATATTTTAATAACAATGACGCTGATTATCAAGCCAAATTAGCTGCATTTCTTGGCAATGAAATGATGGTTCTTTTGCTGCTCTCCTACGCCATAAAAATCTTAAAACATAAAATTATTGAGGGAGTGTTACAGTCTGAATTTTAAGACCGGTTCATCTCTCAAAATATATTATCAAACTACTAATTTAAAAAGTAGTCCTTATTCCAAATATATTACTCGGTTCTTAACTGCTAGGTTAACTGCTTAACTGCTGCTATTCTCGGTTAATCTTTTATCATATTCCCAATTAATATAAAAAATAACCATAATTTTCCTTGTGACTCTGGTTAGAGACGAGTCACAATGTTATCCACTGTCCTTACGTATAATTGTATCATATCTAAAATCCTACCGATAATTTTAAATAGAAAAATGACACAACATCTTATTTAACAATCCACTTACTGTTACAAACATAATTCACATGCTTCGTAATAAATACAGATACTTCAGATAAAAACTAATGATCTTTTAGTTTAACATTTTTAATGAACTTATTATTTATCTTAATTATTTTAGCTTGAATGTTAAGTAATTTAAGGCTTACCTTTTATTAGGTAATTAATTTAAACTAGCACTTTATCATTTATTCCATATATCTATGTCTGTAGATGTGTATAATTATAGCATTCATTTGGCTTAATATACTCGAATTATATTCTCTGTGTGTATTATTTGACTCTTGTAAAATTTTACAATTCCACTATATTCAAAATAATTCTTGTATCTCATATAATTACCATTTTCACTGCACATGTCTTTGGGAATTCATTTAGATTTTTCGTGAATTATGTATATTGTTCTGATAAAAACATTTTTGTTGCATTTATTTGTTTAAACAGATATTATTTCTTTTTTACTCTTGATATTTCTTTTAATTTATTATACATGTAGATTATAGTAAGCTAAATCTGGGTTGAAAGTATCCACTTAATTATTTGTTAAATATTGCTTGATAACTTTTTATATATTTACTTTTTTTAACAGTTATCCTTCTTTGAATTACCTTTAGAACGCCTGATAGAGATAATTTGTAAAAAAGAATACTAAAGGGTACTCACAGTAAAAACGTTTTCATTCTACTTCTTACACAAAATGCTTTATAATTATAGTTATCACAATACTTTCTTGCATATTAATCTTTTTGACTGATGTAAACATATTTTTAACACAATGCTAAATTTTTAGATACAAATTTGAAAAGTCACATGTCAATGTTATACATTGCTATAAAACTTCACATATCTTATATTTGGTTCACTATGTATTATTTAAGTTTTGATAAATTTTTCAGTAAAAACATATTTGTTCATAAAGCATTTAGGTTATGGTTGTTTAAAATATAGATAGATAAAATTAATTTAAAATTTATGGATACTTTTCGAAAATCTTACGTAATAGTTTTAATTCAAAATACCTTACAAAAAATCCCACTTAAAAAATGCAATATACAAAACCTATAAATTTATAATTCCAAAAGTTCTACTATTATAACTTAAGTTATTCAAATCGTAATGTAAAATTTGTTTCTGGTTAAATATATGTGCCAAACAAATTACAATATATATATATAAACTTAGCTATATATAAAATATAATCTACATTATATCTCGTATTTATTTTCAATAAGATCTATGGTATGTGTTCTGTGTAAACAGCTTAACAGCCGAAAATATTTGTTGGGTGAGCTCCATGTCATGGGGCAGTTAGCCTCTACAGAGCCACATCGTTTAAATCTAGATTTTCGATTAACATCAATCATGTTTTCAGTGGAAAAATAAAAATTATATTAAGGTGTTTTTATAAGTTATGGACTTTCTTTTCTGCAATTTCCTTGAAGAAATATCTATTACTGTCCTCACATTCAAAACTAAATAATTTTTAAGTAAGCCTTGATTGTTAAAATATATTTCAAATGTATTTCGAAATTGCTATTTTTTTTACTAGTAATTTTGAAATTTTGTTTTTTCTTCCTCCCCCCCATTTTGAACTTAAATTCAATGTTTTTTCACAGAAATACATTTTGGAGTTAGGAATGCAGGAATATATAAAAATATATATATATATATATAAAGCCATTACGAAGACTTTTGCTATTTGTGTGGTGTGAATATTTTTTTAGCTGTATTATTTAAATATAATCTGTAATTAAATGCAAATTTCTGGCACTTCATGCCGAATAGAATCATAGTTATGAACTGATAAAGAATAATAATGTATCAAATGGAAAATTTCGTGTCAAACGTAAAATCAAAACGCAATATTCGTATTAACTTTAATATCTAACTAACGGGTCTGAATTTTGCCTAAAAATTAAGATTTTATGAATCAACTGCTGATTTTAAGCAATTTTTTTTAAAATTGTTTCATTTAAACTAGTAATTCAAGTCAATTCTTTCAGCAAATTTGTAGTTAAAATTAGAATGTAGTGCATCACAATAATTTTTTATAACTGTATGTTAAGTATATCTAAGTTATTGAAACATACTTCACCAGTGAATTCTTAGATTTCTTACAGTAACTATACATTTAATTTTAATGCAATGGAAGTATTAGCAGTGAAACATATACTTTATGCATCATCTTCCAAAGGTAAATAAATCAAATGCTATCGAGATGAAGAGTATGTAATTTTAAAGAATAAAGTATCATTAAATCTCATTAATTAACATAGAACACATATATGAACCACATTTTGAGTTACGTTCTTTTATAATTTATTGTTCTCTGAAATTAGCTTTAAGCGTTATTTAATTCGAATTTAGAAAAATAATAGCAGTAATGTCATACATAAAAAACCAAGATGTTTTATTCCTTCATTTTTATTTTCTTTGATGCATACAATTAATAAATTTATATTTAAACTAAAGGAATGCATATTTTTCATTTTTTTAATCAGAAGATGTACATAGACATGATAATGCATATAGCTAGAGAGCAGGAGTATTTGACTACTATTTAGAAACACGATTCTAATCTTGCATAGTACATTTCAACTAAATCAAAATATTTCAAAAATGCCGAAAGTCATCAAATATCTCTCTAATAAGCCTTTGAAATATGAGCAGTTACTACAGCAATTACTCTTCTGTACTGAAGTCTTAGAAACCATTTGCAAAATTAAACATCAAGGGTTTCTTACCCTTACAAATGGCATGAAATGTAATACATAGCTTCCATTGAAAGCAAAAGATTTCAATAGAACGTTATTATTCTTAACGTTGCTGAATAATACGATTAAATTAATGGATATTCTAATTTTATCAAGAAAAAATTTAATTGATCTTAATATATTAATACGTTATATGGTACGATTTTATTTTTACGAGTAAAGTGGGTACGTAACTATTAGTACAAAATTGTGTACTGCTTTATTTATTTTTAAAAGTTATTAGTAGTAATGTTTGTTTTATTTTTTAGCAGTTTGTTAAAACTGTTATAAGAATAGATAAAAAATTTATTTCTGCATTTCCTTTTGTCGTCATTATAAAGTTTCTACACCTTATTCATAGATTAAGAAATTGCAATTACAATTAGCATACAAAAACAAAAACTTTTAATACTAATCTCCAAACCAATCACTGTCTTGAAATTCCAATAGATAATTTCTATCTATTATATAAAAATTAATACTATTTCAAAAACTTAAATTTTAAGAAGCTTAGATATTTCAACAAATGAAAAAGAATCATGATAATACGAAGAAAATATTTAAGTAATAAAAATGCATAGTTTAAAATTAAAAATGTATTATTCAAAAGAGATTAAGTATTAAACATTGTGATTATTATATTTTAAATTTCTTTATATATATTTATATGCATAAAAGAATTAACATCCAAAGATATTTTTTAACTTACTCATATTACTGTAAATCTTCTGTGTTTTTGAAACCATTCTAATATTCATTAAAATTTAATTATATCTTAAATTTCAAAATATATTATCATTTTTTAATAAGGAAGCTTTATGTATCCTGAAAGAGAATATTTCTTTTTTACTATACATATTTCTCAAAATTTCATTCTTTTCTATTTTTTTAACAAATGAAACTAATATAATTATCAATATTTATTTAATTAGAAAAATCAGAAGAAAAATAATCAGTGATCAAATAAAAAAAGATTTTGTGTAATCTAGTTTGAAAACAAGCATCAAAGAATAATAAATCCTACAGAGGACATAAGAAATTAAGATAATGAATTATACCATTTTTGATGTAAACTGAAAAATTAGATATTGAATTTTGTTACAAATTCCAAGTAAACTTAAGTTAATCATTCAATTGTAACATTAAGTTATTTAATGGTAGTTATTTAATGTTGTTTTATTTCTCAAATAGAATAAAAAAAGGTTTAACACATAAAACTCTTTATTCGAATGTTTTAATAAAATTAAAGTAAATAAAATGATAACCAGAAACATAGATTCTTTTTTAAGACTATAAATAATACGGGAATTACTTCTACTGAATCTTCATACTTAATAGTATAAATTTCGTGCATTATATTGTAAATAATGTGAGTATAGTATTTTTAACAATTAAATCTTCTTTGCATAACATAATACATATGTTGATAAATTGTAAGAAATATGTCTGAAAGTTGATTAACAACCTCCATCTGGTGAATTGCTACAAATTTCTATTGATTTTGAACTTATTGGAAATGCCATAGGTAAAGAATGTATGCCACGATTAGATTATTTATATTTCGTCAATATTTCCTTATACATTGCTAAGAATTTCTGTTAGATTATAATGTTATAACGGAATGAATTTTTGTTTATATATATGGATTGTTTCCTTTAAAATAAATTTGACACATGGTTGTAAGTAATGATAATTGTGAAAGAAATTCCAAAAGTTATTTCTGTTATGCATTTAACATTGGTTTCTAAGTGTTTAAGAGGCGTCCAAGGAGGTATCGTATAATTTTAATTATTGCTAAGTAATAATTCAAATATCTGGATAACATTTAATCTCCATTATAATTGATCCTTACATTCATGCTGTTGTAAAGTACATTTATTAATGGCGACTTTTTTTGGTTTGAGGAAACCATAGATTGAAGAAGAAAGCAATGTATGAAGAAGACAAAGTTCAACAAACAGTTCTACAATTTTATTCCGAAAAGTTCTGGAAACGTGGGAAGAAATGTATAACTGGGGATGGTGACTATGTAGAGAAGTCTTCATAACAATAAATAAAAATTTAAACTCAATATACATTATTTTAAGAAGAAATTTAATTTCATAATTCTCCAGGATATGTAAACTGCTGTTTGTAGAAAATGCAACACCATGAAGGAATCATCAGAATCAAATGAAATTCGCAGCAAATGTCAATTATAGGATATTATGCAAATTAATAAAGTTTCAGAGCCATCGCGCGTGCGCGATGGCTCTGAATTGATGCTGAAAGCGTATAAATAAAGTGCTGTAGCGGGACGTTGAAAAAAGTCTATGATTATTTGTTAGTGGCAAACGTTTAGTGAGACCTGAGTATGCCTCCACGACGGAAGAATAAGAAATTCAAGCAACTTACGGAGTTTGAACGAAGGAGGATAATCGGCCTTCGAGAAGGAGGATTTTCCTATCGCGCAATAGCAGCTCGTATGCAGCGGAACAGTTCCACAGTGATGCGAGTTTGGAAGCAGTGGACCGACGAGCACCGAACAACTCGAAAAACAGGCACTGGACGACAGAAGGTGACGTCAGAGCGCGATGATCGACACCTGCTCCGCATGGCGGTGAATGATCGCACAGCTTCCTCCAGGCAGCTGGCAGCACGTTGGTCTACTGCTACAGGTGTACAATTGTCGGCTTCGTCAATTCGTCGTCGTCTGCTGCGCCGTGGATTGCGTGCAAGGGTGCCTTTATGCAGGATTCCCCTCACGGCGAATCATCGACGGCTGCGTCGGCAGTGGGCTCTTGAGCACAGAGACAGGCGAGCTGATTGGCATCAAGTTGTCTTTTCAGATGAATCACGCTTCAATTTGTGGACCCATGATGGCCGTGTTCGTGTTAGACGTTATGCCGGTCAACGCTGCCTTCCTGAGTGTATTATTGAACGACATAGTGGTCGAACACCCGGAGTTATGGTCTGGGGTGCGATTTCGTATCATGGACGATCCAATTTGATACGAATTGAGGGTAATCTCAATAGCAACAGGTACGTCCGTGAAGTGCTACAGCCCGAAGTCGTTCCTTTCCTTCAAGGCATCCCTGGAGCTATCTTTCAGCAGGATAATGCACGCCCACATGTTGCGCGGACTGTTCGAGACTTCTGTTCAGCACAACGCATGCAACTTCTTCCTTGGCCTGCTTATTCACCGGATATGTCGCCTATTGAGCACGTGTGGGATATGGTTGGTCGGCGTCTCGCTCGTGATCCGCGTCCTGCAGTTTCCAAAGACGAACTTTGGTTGCGCATACAAGCGATATGGAATTCTCTTCCTCAAGCAGATATTCAACATCTGTTTGACTCCATGCCACGTCGTATAGCAGCACTTATTGCAGCGCATGGTGGCTGCACCAAATACTGATTTCGGACGCTTAATTTGTTTCTTTTGTTTTGAAAATTTCATCATTTATTTGTATCAGTACCAGTCGTTTCTGCATTAAATTTCATTTGATTCTGATGATTCTTTCATGGTGTTGCATTTTCTACAAACAGCAGTATATTAGAATTTTAGGATAGTTTGGGTTACTTCAATCTACGGCTTCCAGAAACCAAACAAATATTATTTATTACAACATTATTAACAAAAGGATAATTAATACGCAGATTAAATTCTCTCTAGATATTTTCGTTATTTTAGTAATAATAGAAACTTTACGATGCATTTTATACTGTGATAAGCATAAAAGGATAAATATATATATACCCTATTTTTATGACTATTCAAATGTTATAAGATATACAGCTCTTAGAATTAATACTGTTCACCCATTTCATTTGTATAAAGGTGGCTAATGAAGAGAATCTTGGGTACTTTAGTTTCTTATAAAAGGCTATATTGATTCGTGTGAATAGATGAGGCCAAAAAAATATTAAAAAAATTAAAAAAAAAAAGAGAGAAATTGAGTCTCGAAGCTCTCTAAGAGTAAAATTCAATAGAAAGAAGAATAAACTATTCAAAAATAACATGTAAGAAACTTTAAATATTTTTTCTACATTTTAACGACCTAATTTTTACACAAAACTTCGAATTATAACGATATATAATTGTGCAAAACAAAATCCCAGAAACTATAATAATACTCTTTTTGCAAAATTATCGAACATTTAATATAAATCATTAAACAGTGTCATCTTTAAATATTGGAATGGATGACCGGAATTATCCCTAACTCTAAAATTATATAAGAAAAAAAATAAATTTCACCTGTGTACAAACCTAATGTCTCATGAAATTAATTTTATTTAGTGGAGAGATTTCTCTTGCAAATGTTCATTATACCTAATAATAATTTAAAATATTGAAGCAAACATGAACAGTCAGTTGAGAGGGTGAACAAATCCAGGGGTGACTCATTGGACATATTTCTCCAGATAAGAAAAGTTCAGAAGTTATATTTCTTTCATAATTTTTTAAGATACGTCGCATCGGTAATACTAATTAACGGTAAATTTTATAGACACTTCTCATTATACATTCCTTTATATCTCCCAAACGAAACTTTTTCCGTATCACATTTTAAAACTAAGATCAAATTTATCTTGTATAACTTGTACAGAGATTGATTAACATTATAAGAAAGTACAATTATTATTAATCAAATTGAAGTATCTAAGCCATAATCAGTAATTTTTTATTTAATTTTATGTGTTGCTAATCTACAATAAAATCCTAGATTTTGCGTTCCCTTGCAAAAAATTTATCAATCGAAATCCTAGAAGAAATAAATTTTGAAGACAATTTCTATATGAAAAACTTAACTAATGTGTATATATATATATATATATATATATATATATATATATATATATATATATATGGAGGGAAATTATGGCAATTCTGAAGTAGGTAGATAATTGAATGAAAGAATGAATTTATGATGATAATGAAGTTACTTCTGACAAAGTTAATTTAATAAATAAGATGGTTAAAGGTAACAAAAAAAATTTGGTTGATATTGATAAATATATAAATTCATACAACTTTGACATTTGTCGAAGTTATGCTAAATAGAACATTGTGAAAGATAAAATATATGAGTAAGAATAGTATGGACTATGTAAAATAAAACAATGAATTCAAAAATTAATAAAGATTATAATAATAATGGAATGTATAGTAAATTTCGAGATTATAAGGAACATGGTTGAAAAAGCAGGAATCAAAAAGATAACTTCTAACCTGATAAATTAGATATCTATATTTGTAATAACAAAAGTTGCAAAAATTTTAAAGTGAATAATTATGAACAATGTAATATTAATTCCAAATTTATTTCCTGTAAAACATATTATTTTTGCGTCTATTTAAGTGTAAAAATTAATAATTATAAGTAAACTTATCAAACAAGTAATAATATTAATATTCGTATTAATTAAAAAACAACATAGACAGGACACTACACATTTTAAGGATGAAATTTTTTTTAACAAAATTGAAATTATACACTTTTATTTTCATGAAAGGAAAACTGTTAAAATAACGATTATTAAAATAGTGCCTAACACTAAAAGCAATTTATTGTTTGAAAATTATTATATCAAGGCTTAAAATATTATTTACCTTATGAGATTAATAAATTAGTTTTTTTAAAAAAGAAGTATTTCACTTTTATGTAAGCAAAAAGAAAACAAATAAGATGCATATAAAAATCATTGTTATATGAATTTCAATATCTCTAATAAGGTTAATGAGAAAAGGAAATAAATACAAAGGTAGAAATGAAAAGTGAAAATATTTAGATTTGGAAGCTATTAAAGAAAAATATTGTGTATTAAATGATAAATTTAATAAGATCTTCAATATTAAAGGTATTAAATACCTTTTAATTTGTACGAAAAAGAGAGAAATTAAAATTCTAAACTATATCATTAATTAAGTAAAAAATAAACATGTATTTGTCATAATAAACATGTATAAACATGTAAGGGATACTTGAAATTATTTAGCTATTAAATTTAAAATTTATAATGATAGTAATCATTTTCAAAATGCAGAACATTTTTATATTAGATTCAAGAATGACTCTTTTGATAAAATAAATTCTAACAATATTCTTAATGAGCATAAATCTTACTTCCTATTAAAGATATTATGATTGAAAAAACCTCAAAATTTAATAAAAATATATCACGTATATTATATAACTAAAATAATATTAAAGAATCACAGAGTTATAATGAATGTAATTGTAAGAACTATAAAAAGTTCATTAACGAATAATACAATATGTGAATACCAGTAAACTAAATATATTAATTATGAATAAAGGCACTGGTTTTAGAATTATTACTTCTAATAACAATAATTTTACTAAAGAAAAAATTAATAAAGATACTGATTATTTCTTAATAAAATTAGCAATCAAGTATTGTTACTCATTTATGTTTTTCAAGAGTATAATGAAGTATTTAAGTATTTTAATTCTTTATATTAATGAAGAATTAAAAAAAATTAATTCCAAAGTAAATGTTAGTATTAAGAGTAGATTAATTCATTGTTTCTAATATTGAGGAGGAATCAGGTAACTTGGCTATTATTAGTAAGAAACTATATGTTGAGTTGGCATTCGAACATTTTATTAGCCCTTTGCAGTACTGTACCCTTTAAAATTAAAACTTTCACACATAAAATTAGTTTGCAGTCTGTTTAGATCAGAAGGAATAAAGAGATGAAATTTTGCAATGATTGCACTTACCGTTTTCATTCTATTTGTGGTCTCTTGAGCGGGAACACTGCGCCACTGGAGCTGTCAGAAGTAGAGCTAAGCGGACATTGCATTGAAGCTCGAAAATTAGTTAAAGCTTCCGCATATGAATGAAAAAATACTGTATATCTCTGTTATATATGATTTTCAATTAATAAATATTTACAATTCAATATACACAAGTCCTATATACAAACATATTTACGATTTGGTCTATTTTTTAGGTTCATGATATTTTTGGAAGCAAGTCATACCCTTATGGAAGTAACACACATGCAGTAAATTCTTTTTTCCTTAAAAATATTTTTAATAATAGCAGTCTCACCCAAGCTACAAAAAGTATTTTGTAAAATTTTTCCAGCTATAGTTAAATAAGTGTTTGAAACTTTAGTCACAGTTCTAAATTTAATTGGAACTTTATGAAATATAGAGGTTAGAAGTAAATTTACAAATTTTATTAAATTCGAAGTAAAACCTTTTTTTTGCTTCAAATCTATTATTTATTTCTCTGTAACTATTACTAACATTAATAAAGATTTCATCATTCACCCTTTGTGGTTCAGTGTTCCACTCAAGGGAATACCTTAACTGATTCGCTTCTCGGACCATTAAATTCATTAAAAAATGGATAAAAATCGGTTTCCTATATCCTTTTACCTATCTGCTTAAATAAGAAATGATAGCGCCTTATAATCCGATCCCTAATATTCAAGTACAATACTTGATGTAAATCTTATATTTCCAAAGAATTTTTCAGGTACAAAAAATTTGATTGATTAGCAATTTCTTTGTTAATTTGTTGGTTATAGAGTCAACTATTTATTTTATATTATTTAAATATCTATACAAAAAGTACACGTAGCATCGTTGAATAATATGGGAGTGTTCCCTAAGCAGGAACACTGCGACTCTAGCACTTTGCACGCTAAGCAAGATATCTCGATGACACATAATATCTGGTTTCCGTTTTTCTCTACGTGATGTAATGTAGTAAGCCTATGTTTTGTAAAATTTCAAGGTAGAGTGAATGATCACAAATCTTAAGTAATTTTTTTAAATATATATATATATATATATATATATATAATTCTGCTTTTGAAATGTATATTATTTAAGTATTGTAATGGTAAATTAATAAGTAAAACTTAGAAGGATAATGTTTTTATGAGACATTAGAACCATTGGCTTTATAAAAATGTTTAATAAGTGTAATTGCATTTTAATAACAAATGTATTCATTTCACCATCCCGTTTATTTTTGTTTCGTGTTTTTCATCTAGTAACTATAAAGAACTAGGCTGGTAGGTAATCTCAGACACGTACTTTGTGCTTATATCAATAAATGTCTTTGTTGTAGATATGTTTGAAAATGTTTGAAATATAACTTAATGTCAAGAATTGTACTTTATAAAAAGAAGATTTTTTAGTTATAATATCATTTAATGCTTTTAAAACAAATAATTTTAAAATAATAAAGGTATTCGTCCAAAAATTCTGAATTACATTATAGATATAAGTAAAACATGGACAACTAAGCTTAGGAAATTATCTTATTAAATGTATTGTGTAAATTATTTTCTTTATCAACATCTCAATTTAAAATGTTATGAAATATTACTCATATATGTATTAATTCGAATACTTTTATTACAATTATTATTAATTTATTCAAGTTTTTTCTGATTAAGTTCAATTTGTTCTGATATTAATAATATAAATTTTAAAATGACTTCAAAAATTTTTGATTTTTTCGGTAACAAAATGCAGCATTTTGACAATGTATTTCTCTGACTATAAGATTTTGAGACTATACTACTTTTATTTTCTAAAAATGATATCAATACCTTATAAAATGATGAATGGTAGTATATGTTACGTTCACTAGATACGTGTCTTAACACTTCCACGTGATGAGCATCAAAATAAATAAATTGCTAAGCCTAAGACAAATAAGTGCATTTTGTTTTACAACCATATTACAGAGGTGGGTAAAAGTGCTCACTTTACGTAATTGTTGAAATAGATGGTAAAAATAGTCTTATGGGAATATGTGTGTTGTAAAAACGAGATCTATTTCATGAGCTATCATCTACAATAAGGGCTTCAGATATAGCTTCCAATTTAAAAGATGATTCTTGTTTATATAATAATGGGAAATAGGATTGTCCTACTACAATTAGAGACTCAGGAATAGAATAATACAAATCTTTCTCAGAAATATTTTTTCTGTCACTTATGATTTAAATATTAAATGAAAATAGTTTTTTGAAGAAAAAACCCAAATGAGCCCAAAGTTTATTGATAATTTTAAAAACAAATCAATGCTTTCTTGTTTATAAAAACGAAGAAAACACAGTTTTTTTTTTTTTTTTTTTTAATTTAGAGGTTGTTAGGATTTCCAAATAAAACTTAGCTTTGCCACTGAGATTTAGTAAAATCTCTTCACTTTATCCATTTTGAATGTGTTGATACAATTGACAAAGATAATTAAAACTTATTTCGGAAAGAGTCTCATTTGAAAAGTAATAATTAAATAGATATTGTTTTTACTTAAATTTTATGCGCATTTTAATTCAGGCTTAGTCACAAGAATTTTTGTTTCTGATATTAATTTTGTTTTATATAACTGTTACTGATGCATCAAAACTTGGTTTTCATAGGGATTTTATTTTACAGAAAACATTTTTTTATAACTTTGATAGATTTAAGGTTTTGTTTTTATAGAATGATTCAAAAAATTGACTTTTAAATTTTTGTAACACTGTATTTACCCACGTATAATTCTACTAAAAGTATAAATAGTTAAATTTATTGTATCGAATTTTCGGCTTACAATTGAGATCCCAATTCAAGAACGGGAATCCATACTGATCCCTGTTTTCAATAAACAGGAGCAATAATAATTTTGACTGTTTAGTGATGGAATAAATAAATTATAATTTAATAATAGCAGAACACAAACTATTCAGTAGCATAGCAATTTTCAATTGCTTTTAAAAGTTATTCCAACTCGCCATCCATAAGAAACTAAACCGAACTTCCTCGGAACCAGCTTCGGGTTAAAAGAGTCTCGACTGATTTTATGTGGTTTATTTCTAAAGAAACATCCTGAGATCATAGGATGGACTTAATCAGACCATCAGCTCTGAATATAATTATATTAAGAATTGAAAAGTTATTTTGCTTCATTAAAATTATTTCGACATCCTCAGCTTCATAGAAATTATAAATATATATTCTACTTGAAAATAACAAAGTACGACCAATTATATCCTGGGAAAATGTATTGCAAATTTTAAATTACTTGAAATTTATGACTAAATATAAATTCAAACTCGGCTTGTTATTATCAGTGTCAGGTAACTATACAACTGAACATCTATATCTCTTAAAAGCGATCTCAAACGAATAATTCTATCCTATGATTACTGAATTGAGCTGTTCCTCCACTATGATTTAGAGAGGAATCTCATTACCAGAAAGGAGATGATGTAATTCATAAAAGACCCTATTCATTTGCATTAAGTTTGAGAAACTGACATAAGTGTGCTGGAAGAGGATTCCGTAGAACATAATAAAATCATACAAATTGACTTCATAGAGAACAGAGTGAAACTCTAATGCTTTACTAGATTAGTTGGTGGTGATAATTATAGATTTATTGTAGTGTATATCTTTAAAAGTAATATGTGGAATACATTCTACCTAGAAATGAATGAATCAATTTAAAAATGGTATCTGTTTCTTATGACTGATAGTTCCGAAATGTCTGAGTATAATTTTACAAAAAGTAGATAGAAATACCTACGAGCTCGAAACTCTGTAACTTGAAGATCAGTTTGCAAAAAAGTGGCTTGCGTAATAGAAGATTTTTATTAACTATTTCTCATGCATTCTAATAAAGTCTTAACTCGATTCCTTCTGATTCATTGACAATAATAACTCCTTTATCTTGTTGAAATGGAAAGTATGAATATTGACAATGGCTTGCTATTTATTAATAACTATCAAATTTACCAAATGCTCAATTTATGTAAAGGGGAAATTTTAAACTTAATTTTGTTTAAAATGTTGAGCAGCCTAAAATTTCGATATGGTATTATGGTATGATAGAATTAGGATTTTTAAAACAAGAACTTATATTGAATCCCATTTACAATTATTTAAATACTTTAATCATTGGGATATCACAAAATATTTATCTGGATTAACGACTCTGTGGAGGCATAATGTCTTTTGAGTGTGACGGACTTCCAAAATTTGAGTCGATTTCAAAGAAATAAAACATCAGTTACATTGAAGCCTTATTTTCTTAGCTTATCATCTGTATCATTCAACATGAAATTTCATTTTTATAAGAACAAAATCACTCTCTGCTTATAATTCTAATTTCTGGAGAATGTATTACGCCTAAAGTGTGCATGTATTAAACATTTTAATACATATACAATAACCTTATGACTGATGATGGAAACATATATGCAAAAGACCTTATTGTTTATTGTAAATTTAAAACTCTTTGCTTAATTAATCGGCTGATATAAAAGTATAATTTCTCGTTTGAAAAATAAAATAATTTTTATGTCAAACAGCAAAATATTTAAATTTTAATATTTCATTTAAAACATTTCATGAAATGGTGAAAAAATGAATATATTCTTACTTAAATTGAATGAAAGATATTATCATAAAAGCAAACAATTTTACTTAACTAAAACTTTTTATCATCGTTTAAGATAATAAACTGAATTTATTCTCTGATTTTATCTGTGTGATGCAAATGCAATGCTTGAAAAGCGTGGAAATATTTTACTAGTACACACTTGCTATAAAATGGAAATAATAATTATAATAAATAAGAAACAGAATGTTGGTCAAATTGAAATTGATAATAATAATCTGATGATTAATAGCAATTTCATATTAGGAAAAAAATAATCAATATATTTGAAACATTAAAATCCTTTTTTATAAAAATTAAAGAAAATGGATGTATGGAGGAAGGATTATAATATACTTTTAAAGGAGAATTAATGGGTATCTGAATTAATGGGTAAGAGAGATTTTCTTTGAAAAAAATCGAAGGAATCATATGTTATTTACTTTTGTCTTAAAACAAAACATGTGTGTGCGATCATTTTATAAAAAGAAAATCTATCTGTTTATTTTCAATATACTAACTGCGTAATAACAAAATTATTTTATTACTCTCTTAAGATAAACGAGTAATTTTTTGAGTTTCGGAAGTGATATAAATTCATTTGTCTGTTTTTTATAGATGCTAGTAAGAAATTTATAATACATTAAATTTACACCTCAGCATTTTCTTATCTTTCACATATTTAATGTTTATTTTCTAAAATTTATGTTTTATAAATTACTGGTGAAATGAATGAATTTTTTTGCTTTATTCCTAATTGCATTTATATTTGTTTTACTCATATCTGAATTAAAATAATCGCTCTTTTAAGCTTTTAAGGTATATTTCAATTTTTAGCTTATATTAACTGAATTTATGAAACAGATAATGTTTAATTACTTCAACATTTATTGGTATAAACTACCATTTTACATCACAAAGTTAAATGTTTCGATTTTGGCAATATTTAACTTTTTTATTAATGTATTCAGTATAGTTAGTGCAAAAGCTTTATATATAAAAAAATCAATTAAGTTGAAAGCAATTTAAAATACATAATGTGAGACTATTTATTTGCCCTTTATTTTATTATTTAACCCTTAGAGGGGCAGTATATAAAAAATATTAAATTTTTGCTAAAATCCCCCTAATATGGAATTATAATGTTAACAGGACACAATATCAAGCGGTGAAATTAATTTTTATTTATTTCCTGATTTTTAAGACCCGGTATAATTATTATACAACCGCCCCTTTAGGACATCTTATTTGTACCCTCCCTCTATCGTAATCCTTTGAAGAAATAATAGATATTTTCATAAAAATTTATATTATTTTAGTTATTTTGTGAAATATTAAGATTACAATACACTTTTGAAAAGATTAGAACTTTATAATACTGTTTTTTTTTTATTTCTAAGAAAATAATTAGTGCAAAAAATTTATGCATTAAATTTAAGTATAGCTTTTATACATTAATAAATCTCAGAATATTGATAATATTATACATTAAACTTAATAAAAAATTGATTTGAGATATATATACATGTTTAATTAAAGAGAGACTTATTTTCAATTGAATATTTCTATTTCAAGTTTTGGTAAAAATGTTCAACAACATACAAAAAATGTATATAAAAATATATGACAAAACAATACTGTAGAAAAATTAGAGCGATATGACAAATAATACAAAATGTATCAATTATACGTTATCCGGAAATATATTTCCACATGGTAATTAATTTTTTCAAATAAGTAAATTTAAAATATTTATTATATTTATAGCAGATATTTATAATAAAAAAAAAGAAGTAATAGAATAAATTCATTGAAAAAATGATACACATTCCCACACTATGAAATGTTTTAAAATAGCTTTCTGTTTTTGATTGCATGCATAATGGTACACTGCAATCCTTATACATCCATCTCGTTCTTTTTTGTTTTTTACTCGAGCTACACAAAGCACACCTTCTCAGGGTGCGCCTCATAGCTATGTGATCAGCATGCTTTATCCTCTTTGACTCGGATACAAAGGGCTTACGAAGAAGGCAGCTCTTCAAACAAAGCAAGCGCTTTCTCAACAGAAAATCCCCGTCTAGGCATTCTTTTAAAAATATATTTTATATTTTTATATACTTAAAAAAATATGTAAAACTTGATTGTAAAGCTAATTTAAATAAAATTAGAATTTCTTTGAAATAATAAAGAACACTATTGTACGAAATCAGAAACAGTAACGAGAAAAACGAAAATATCAATTCAAGGAATGCTAGATAAAACTAAAGTACTGTTGGATGTATGTCTTCCGCAAGTGTTTAAAAACCAGCCGTCCACGGTAATTGTACAGATTCGAAAAATACCCTCCCAAATTTGTGATGAACAGACGTGTCAAATAGAAAGCAGTCAGCACTCCTTAATCTGAATTATTTACAGAATGCGTACATAATTATTTTTCTTTCCTTTCAATCTCCCCTAAAGCGATGTTCCTTGATTTTTTCAGTTTAGAAAGAATATATTCTTCTTATAAAGCGGGTATCTCTTTGCTGTATTGTATCTTTTGTATACCTTTCTTCAATGATTTATATCTTAGTTTACTTAGATACTTTGTTCAACTCTAAAGACGACGAACCCCTACAGTCGCACCTCAATTGTCGGCAGCTTACCGTCTATTTCTATCTCATGCAAACACTAAATGTCCATTATCGCAAGCAATTCTCATGCCTATCAATGACAACAAACCCCTAATCTTCTGTTTCTGGCCAATTCTATCTTAGAAACATGTAAAAACTCTCCCTTCGCCTTTGCTTCTTTTTTGTTTGCAATAGTTTTGATTTTGAGAAATCCTTTTTCCCCCTGCGTTTTTGCTTGTCTTTTACTGGGCACGCACAGAGTAAATAAATTTTTATTAGCCTCCCAATGGGTTATTGTTTTATGTAAAGCATTTTGCGTACCAGATCACTTTTCAATTTTTTATCTATTACTTCATTTTTAACTACATGTATCTTAAATATATTTTATTTAATAACTTACCGTTTTTACTTTAATTTTAATTGCATGTAGCTGATATATATTCCATTTAATAACTTAGAGCTTGTTTTAATTTTAATTTCATTTATCTTAAATATATTAAAATTAATACATTATTATTTCCTTTAATTTTAAAATCGGAAAAGTTTATAATTATCAATTTGTCTATATTTTATCGCTTGGTTTTAATTCATATATTTAAATGAGTATTTTAACAATAATTTTTTAAAAAAGTGCACATTTTGTGGCTAAACTGTTCTTTGCAAAACTTTGCATAGATATTTTTTTTCCAATTTTAAATTTCTTTTCTTCAGAGAATAAATCTGATTTTTATCTCATTGGCACTCTATAACATTTTTATGACCTCTATCTTTCATTATAACATAGTGAACAGTCACATATCAATCTGATATGAAAATTTTAGTGCTGCCATATGTTGCTCTCTAATCCTCTGTATGGACGCTGGTATAAATAATATACCATTTATTTTAAGCATTAAATAAATGCTTTATATATTTTGTTTTGAGTAATTTTTGGTATTCACATAAGGTTTTAAACATGTATATTTGTTTGCTGATGAAATTAAAATTTTCAATTCATTTCAGAAATATTTCTATAAAGGATAAAACAACCACTTATTAGGAGTTTTCATTAGATTTAAAGCAATAATTTTTATAATCATTCTACATAGCTATGCCATCTAATTTAAATAAATAACACTATAAGATACTATTTGAAGACAAAAGTGTGTGGGGGGAAGATATTTAACAGAGATTTTTAGGGTGCTAAATATGTGGTATAAAAAAAATATACCACCGACCCTGAAAGGGTTAACATATTAATGCATTTATAATTTAATAAATATTCTGATATCCAATATACATGATGAAATTTCAATTGTTTTTCATAAAAATGGATGAATTTAAATATTAAATCACGCGACGTTATAAAATTCAATAAAATCTTTTGTGAGTATTCAGCTTATAATGTCTACAACTCTGTTTCAGACACACATATTAAGGATATACGAAATTTCTTTCATAATTTTTAAGAGAAAGATGTAGAAACTATACATTAAACGAAATATAATATACTGAAGCCGTACTAAATGAATAAACCAAGATTTCATTTTTATCTATCGAACCATTTGCATTCTACATAGATTTTAAGTATGCAGAGAATATGAAGAAAAAAGAAATTTTATGCATTAGAACTTTTAAGAACCTTTTTTAAAAAGGTATTTGTATTTATTTTGGATTGACTTTTATTGTAGCAGCATTATAGCAACCATCGGGCTATACGTACAATGTAGTTTCTACACCACACTATACGAGGACTTCCAGACACAGTACCATTAAATTTGTATTGGAAAATTTTCCTCAAGTTGATTCATCAGGATTATTTTGTCTTTAACATCCTCGGCCTTGAACACTAAATTACATGGTGTTACTGTAGAGGATATATTCAATATGCTATTATTTCTTTTCTACAAAGAAATCTCAGAAATTTCACATACATATCTTATCTCAGAAACTGCACATATATAAAAATTCATAATGTCGACAAATGTCTTACATCCTTTTGAATAATCGTACTATGTCCTTATGAACAGTAAGAAACACACTAACATTGCAAGAGAAATTTCTACATCCACAGGGGTGATCTCTTTATAAAGTAACTTTATAAACTTATAAACTTTATATGTTATCGCATATATGAATAAACTATTTTATTCTCAACAATAACTTACGAGGACGAATCAAAAAGTACTTATCTTTAACAGGAGAGGGTTTTGTAAAAGCAAATGGGTGTTACCATTGTGTAGTGTCCTCTATTAAACGGCACATCCTGGATTTTTCATTATACCCTGGAAGCCAACCAACGATTAAAACAAAGGGTTGCTTCTAAAACGTCTGCTCCAAAAACGATGTTCTCATTGATTAGAAAAGATATAGTGTCTATTTTTTGGGTTGCATAAAACGTACTGTCAATGGATTTCTCAGAATAAGAATCAATGAAATATTATATAATGTGTGTCAGTTACTTACTCCAATCTTATTTATTATACCTTCCATAGGTTATGAACTACTCTTATACAATTAATGATAAAAAGAAATCCTCATTTACAAATATGATTCGATAAATCATTGAAAAAATGTTAAAAGCAAAAGTACTGTATATAAAAATAAAATGTGTATGAAATTTGGCTGATTATAATACATTTAGAAGTAAAACAGTGCTTCATCTGAATTTTCTGGGCATGTGTATTTAAGAATATATTATAAAAAGCATTACGACATTCAGAAATAGATTATCAAGCAAAATTAATTCATCCATTATACTATTTCTTAAAAAATTAATCTCTGTAATTTAAGTATTATTTCTCTTGACTGACATTTATTTTAACTGACATCAACCTTAATAAATTCCTTTCAGTTGAAATTCAATTACCCAGATCAAAAGTAAAATTTTTTTAGAAATTTCTATATAATGAAAACAAAAAAAGACGAATTACGCAATTTTCAACTTGTTTTCTCTACCTAAGCTCATTAGTACACATAGAGATCAATATATCAAATTATAAATACTTATAGAAAGTCAGAGAATTTAATTATAAGCTGGAAATAATTAGATACAATGATTTTAAAAAATTCAATTATGGCTTATAATACATACTATGACTTAACTGAAAACAAAAAAAAAAAAAAATCAGATTATTAATCATAATATTGACAAACATAAAAATACAAATGAAATGCGTAAACATGAGGCAAATAAAAAATAATATAAAGAGTTAAAATGTTTATAATTATATTTAAACGTTTTCATAAGAAACTTTGCAAAAAAGTTATAAACTTAAGAAATTTGGTACATTATATGAATGTTTGATGTTCTTCCTCACATTAATTCTTTGTTAGTTTTTCTCTTTTGGAGCCGTTTTTAATGTTGTAATATTGCTAAGAGTCTTAAATCTTTTTAATTTAATTATACTTTGTCTACATTTTTAAAATGCAAATTTAAAAAAAAAGTTATAATACTAGCTAGAGTTTTTTTTTCTTTAAACTTCAGGAAAATATATTAATAGCCATTTTACAGATGTACAATTTCAGACAATGCAATAATATTCAAAATACTTTTTCTGTGTGTGATTTGTATTTAACGTAACTCTATTCCAGTAATTTAATTTTTTATTTTAATTAATTTATAATGATCAATATTAAATAAAATTTTATTAAAAATTGACGAAATTTTTGTAACATTTTGTGAGTCATTAAATACATCATATGTAGTGTTTTTATGAATAGGTTACAAAACATTAAATCTTCGAAGAGTCAGATAATATTTAAGGTGACTGTAAAGCACTAATATCTAAAATGACTGATTTTTAATGCAGAGTTTCATAGTCATAAAATATTTTTAATGTTTTCATTTAAATACATCAATCTGTGTTATTGCTTTTAAAGAAATACCTCAATAGCCCGAAAATTAATATAAAATGCTGTGGTTTTCTTATTTTATATACGAATTAGTTGATTCAATAATTCAAGTAATTAGTATTAATAAAGCGAAAAACAACATTCTTATGCGACTATATATTTCATTTTTCTGAAAAAAAGATTTCAGAGTGCCATGAAATCTGAAATAAATTGAGCGTTATGTATTATGCGGTTTAAAAAGTGATATAAAACCTTCAAAATAGGAAGATGAATATTAGCTGGAATAAATGCAAAGAGCATCTAGAGATCAAATTGAGAGACGGAATTTTACATATTATTTAAACGATCGAACTTTTAAAGATGACAACTGCATAAGTATAAGATACATTATTGTTTGTTTGTTTTTTTCGAATTTTCACTATTTATTCTTGACTTAACTCAAACACGTATACGCATATATAATTTAGCACATAAATCTATCTTTGAACAAAAATTTACTTAAATGTTGGATAAAATTATGTACTTAGGTTTGTCTACGATTTTGTGACGTATTTCGGTTTTCTATGGTTCTTGTTCTTTGGAATACGTGTACATTTCTTGATCTTTTATATCTGTATACTATTCATTATGGAACTTATATTTCAGTTTTAATTTTTTTTTTTAATTTATGACTTAAAACGAAGAATTAATCATTAATACTTACATGAATAAGCAGTTTAATCTTAATCCATTGGCAGTAATAAATAGCTTTCTTTACATTTTGTCTTTTTTGAAATGATATGTATAAATTGAGCAAAAAATTTCACGGAAAAAGAAACATTATGAACTGATCAGAAAGTAGATTTAAAAATAAATAAATAATATCAAAAAAATATTTTTAATGTCAAAAAATGTACAACACCATTTAAAAAAATCCAAGAAAGGGAAAATATAACAAGCTTCACAAAGTTATGCTAAGCTCTTTTCAAATTACTATCCAAATTATTTTTTCTATCTTTATATATATATATATAATTTATACCTTCCATACCGTAAATGTAAGAAGCTAAATCATACCGTACACATTTGCTAAAAATAATAATTAGGGTAAAATTGTTTTATCTGTATGTACAGAAGGGTTTAAAAAATCTAGTTTACATAAAAAAAATAATTGTTATGTTACTTTTTTTCTGCAGTTTCTTAAATAAAAAAATTGAACCATTTTACTTTATACCAACACTTCTATCAATATTCCATAAAAATAATAAACATATCTAAATATCTAATTATCAAAATAAACTTATACTTCATTTTAATTTGCTGTGTTGTGAATAAATACATGTACTGATTCTTTTGCTTCATCTAACAGTGATATGTCTGCTATATTTATTCTTGAATCAATTTTTTCAATCCTATAAAAATAACAATTCTTTTTATAAACCTTTGGAGAGAGCTCCGTGAATACACAAGAGGGAACTAGAGAAAGCTCTTAGCTTGAAAAGCTTCTGTATTCAATGTTATGCGATGAACAGCTATATGAGGCAAATAAAGAAATATTTTCGTTATTGATAATCTGACAAAAGTCTTTCTTTTTGGAAATGCCAAAATATTTCTTGCCTTGAACATAAACTATTACATTTCTTAGAGTATGTTCTGTTAATAATTCAGTAGAAATATTTTTCAAAGTTGATATAGAATAACATATGAGTCAATGTAGAGTATTATATATGTTATAGAACTTATTGAAAAATCTTAGAATGGACAAAGAATAAACTTTGTATTCAAATATTTCTCATAGAAAATTGATCTTCACATTTATAATAATCTTAAGGAATAATATATTTCTATCATTCAAAATATTATTTATTAAATTTTATTTCAAAACGATTAGTTTAGATATGCAATTGATATTAGCACATGAAAGGTAACAAACAAAGAAATTTACAGATGGTGAAATTTTATTTTTGAAATGAAAATACTTTCATAATTTTTTTTAAACACACCATTGGTTTTTTTTTTTAAACATTTGTTACTTTTTGGGAAATGATTTACTATATTTGCTGCTAAGTTATCTTGGAATAAAACTATTCAGTTCTAGAGGAAAAGCTGAGTTCCATTCTATTGATAGTATTTAAATAATTGTTTTTCTATACATAAATGTTTACTGATCGATAGTTTTATTACTAATGCAATTAGACTATTTTAAAAGATTTTTGAAACGAACCTCGTAATTTTAAACCATGGTCTAGAACGAGCATACTTCCATGATGACACCCCATTCTCCGAACTTCCCCATCAGATGTACTTTAGAATTTGGAACTCTGGTATATTTAACATGTATCAACTCCCCTATACGACGGGTCTTTAGTAGTCCCAGAACTCTCACCCACGACTCAAGGAAAGCAAATCCGACCATGACCATTTTGCTACACACCATTTTACACTGAACAATGTGCACAATATTTTCAATAATAATAATTGATGATTGTGTTTGAGGGCAAAACGCTCCTGGAAGTGTCACTGACAATTTATTTTGAAAATATGTTCTGTATATCTACTTTAATTTCCTTCAATGTTGTGTTCTCCTGTATTTACATACTTTTTTCAACGTTTGTATAATTTTCAAATTATTACTGACAATAATTCCTGAAAAATTCCAAATGCTTCGTCATATTTTTTTACTTTTCAGATGTGGAAACAGGTAGCAACTTGATACTGTTTTGTCTCACTGGAGTAGAGAAAGTGTTCCATAGCGTTAACATTGTGTCAAATAAAGTAATTTTTCGCAATCAGGGATTTATGTGCAGAGATATTGTCAAGCAAAAAAGAGGATATTTTCGTCTGATCGCGTTTCATAGTTGTCTAAATGGCTCCACGTAAAGTACCTCGCTGACAGGTATTTTGTTCGTGTGTACGATTTGTCGAACATTCTAGAGTATTGGCCGAGAATAACTGAAACGATGCAGAGTGACCTATCACCTTCCTTTCTACTTCTTCAGATAAAGAAATCAAGCCTCTAGAGAACACCTATTCCACAGTTTCCAACCGATACCGGAAATATTTTGAGAATATTACAAACATATATCATGTATTACAACAAGAAGAAAGGTTGGGGGTGCCAGCTCAGGTATCGTTCCCTTTACTTGACCGAGGTTCAAAATTACGGGGTCCATCGCCAATAGCCCTCGTATTACTTGTAGTGCGACGTTAATAAAAACCAAACTAAAGGAAATACAGAATGATGATTGAAATCAATATAAATGTATTATTCATTCTTAGATTCTAAATTAAAATCAAATGGATGTTATTCACAAATTTTTGAATAGTACCAAACTTTATTTTGAACAGTATCAAAGAATATTTTAATTGCAAATTATTATATATAGAAACATCCCGAATTTCTTTTAATTAGTAACTCGTGAATTCTATTATTTATTTCTTATATATCACTATTTTTTCTTGGTTTTCCTCTAAATGAGTACAGAAACAAGTGAGTAACTATTCGTTTTTATCATGAGTTTACCTACAAGTATTACATCAAAAGAAAACATCAGAATAGAAGTTATTATTTTTCATTGAGAAAAAAGATTTTAAAGTTAGTCTAGTTCATTAGCAATTGTTAAGGAATTGAACTAAAATACACGAAGAATTTATTCATAAAAATCAATTGCACTCAATGAATGAAATGTTACACATACGATATGACTTTTTATATTATTTTGTGAAATTTGCTTCATTTTTATTTTGTCATTCTTTATTATTTTACTCCTCTCCATTGATCCTAATTCATGGATCGATCCCTAGTTCGTTTTTTATGGTTTATATAAAATGATAGCAAATCAAGATATCTGCATTTTTAGTTTCTATTTAAAATTGTTCTCGCTAAACAGTCGAGTGAAATGATTATGGATTAGATTACAGGAGAGATTGAATTTAGGGCACGTTGAAGAGATATTACACTTCTGACAGCATTCGATTGACGTTGATATTGATAAACTGAGTTTGGGTTCAAGTTTAGATTTCGTAGCAGTAGCCACGAGCTAGCTTATGTCCATTATTTATCATCATTTGTACCTTAAACAGACATATTTTGATACCCGTATCAAGTTTAGATGTGTAAATACGCTTAATATTCAAAAACGATTAAATTTTTTATCTCACACTAACCTTTTTTCCAAGTTTTCTTCGTTTCTTTGCTTGATAAACAAGTCGTTAGCAGCCAGTATTCATTACAAAATGTCATTCAAACATAAAAGCTAGTATTATTGTGCTTTTTATAAATGACACTGATTATACAGTTTATATGGAACAGTAATTTACCTTGCAACTCGAAAGAATTGTAACAGACAGAATGAATGCATTTACTAAAAGAAATATTATGTGCATCCCTAAGAGCAGTATACTCAGCAGATTATATCCAAAAAAATATTTTCAGAATAAGTGTGCCATTTAAAATATAGTACTATCATTTCACTTGAAGCGGATGTAGAAGTTATTGAGTTAAATTATTTTGATTTTACAGGGCACGAAATCAAATTATTTTGAACTCGTCAGCATTTTTTTCTATGCACAATATTTGAAATTACTTAATGTAGTAAATAGCGTATTGATAGCCAATATTTGAAACACACATCTCTTAGGTTTTTATTAATATACTAAATTCGCAATGAATAATGATACAAATATTTTTACTAATAAGGATATAGTGATTTCAGATTATTTCAACTCTATGCTGCTTTTATTTTTTCTTAATAACGTGTAGATGAAAGATAATACAGAGATGAAGCTTAAGTTTTATGCAACGGAATTGAGATGTTAAAAAGCTCTTTCTTCTTTCCTTTTAAAATACTACGTACCATACACAAACACATATTTCTTACAGAAATCATCTTCTTAATATTACTGCACATATTTCTTACAGAAATCATCTTCTTAATATTACTGCATGCGTATTTAAGATAAAATGGGAAATTTTATATTTGAAACTAATGTTAATATATCACCAAACGTTTCAATTTTGTAATATTACCATCGATTTACTAGAGGAAGAATTGATAAATAATCTTTTGCAAAAAATATTTTGAAATTCAGTCTAAGATGTAAATAAAATAATGTTTGATCACTTATAATTAAATAGTCTTTCTGTGTAGCAAAATTTAAAACATCTATGCAATTTATTTTAAAATGTCTTAATCCATGTTTTCCGAAACTCTTCCTCATACAGCAAGATGTAATTTTAAAAAAGCTACCTTAAATTCTCTTTTAACACTTGTATATCCAAAATATATTATTTATTCTCTAAGGTAATACGTATTAGTAAAATTTTCTTTTTTGTTTTATAGTGAAACCAGCATATCTTGTTCTTCTCTGTTTAGAAAATAATGACAATATATAATGAATGTACATATACATTAATACTTATATTGTACAATTTAGTTATTACATTTAATGTGTTAAATTTATGTAGTATACATTTATTATATACAAATATTTTGACCGTTCTGAAATATTAAGATAGTTATGATAAAAGGCTAACAAGCTGTGTTTACATATCTTTGTAAATTATTGTGAAGATAAAAAAGATTTTTTCAACAATCTGAATTTATGTATGAATAAATTTAGCACAAAACTAACTCTAACACGAAATATTCAAAGACTTTTCTGAAATTTCTTTAAGAACAATTATATTATCAGCATTATCTTGAGTGATATAAACTCGTTTCTCATCTTATTTTATATTTTAAAAGAAAATATATGTGATTGTGTAAAACGCAAATATGTAACAACAGCATTTCTAGAAAAACAAGGTTGTTTATGATGCTTTAAACATTGTAACTTAGAGAAAAATGGTATAATATGGGGGAAATCACGAAAAAAGGATATTAGACCATTTATGTATATCAGAAAATATCAATTCATTTATTATTATTAAATTACTTGTGATGTTCGGATCTGTATTTTCAGAAATATTTTTATTATCTTACATTCTAGTTAAACATACTTAATCTTTGAGAAATGGAAAATGTACGTTATGATGTTCACAATTAAAGATTATTTTTTAATTATAAATTTCAGATAAAATCTTGAAATTCATTCTTTATTTACAATTTAGTACATGTTCTTCTATGCGTGTAAGGATATTTAAATACATGCGAGATATCGAGAAAATGGTATATTTAAGGACTTAAAAAATTATTGATAATTTCGAAGAAACTATTGTGTTATTTTCTTTGGTGTACCATCAAAATGTTACAAAATCTATTTATTCACCTGAAAATTAGAATACATTACATTTGATTATGAAAAAGTATTGAAATATTACAGCACATTCTTAACTAACATGAGTACATTAGTTATACAACACAAATACTTTGATAAATTAAATTTATATGATCTACAAAATTATAACTATACTATAGCAATTATATCAAATCTATAGCAATTTGAAGCTAGTTTTCATGTAAGTCAGATATGTATTCATAGCTATTTCCATTAATTATATTTATAGATGAAATATTTAATTTATTACCACATTCTAAACATAAAAAATCCGTTAAAGACAATTTGAAAATTAAAAAAGTAAAACATTTAATTTTAAAATATCTGTATATATTTTGACAATAAACATCCAGATCGTTATCCCTCATACTATATCAATCTTTATTTATACACTAAAAGCCATATATGTAGAAAAAATATAAGAAACGTGTATTTTGAAATTCTACGGGCCAAAATTTTCTCTTTTTGTGGAGTAATACCATCATGTTATACACCAATGGAAGGATAACTTAATTATAAATGTAAAGCAAGAAAGTTTGATTTTATCACTAATGTAAAGCTGTATTCGGACAAAATTTCTAGCCAAATACCCAAAAAAGTGTACAAACCTTACATTGGTGCTTTTCTTTTATTTGAACTTTGTTGATAAGCAAAAGTGTTTAGAGAGCCATTCAGTTGTATTATTTTTTATTTGAAAATTAGCTAATGGGATTCTTACAAAAAGACTGATTTAGTGTATTATGTAATTGTTCTCAAGTAGATTTTAGCTATGTTCTTAGTAGATTTTTGCCATGCTCTTTAAATAAGTGAACTGACATTTTTTTTTTCACTTAACGATATTATAAAACATTATGGGATTAAATTAATGTTAAAAAGATTAGACTTATCACCTACAAAGAACAATATAAAATAACAATCACATAAGCAAAGCTACAGTTATGAAGAACATAGAAATTAAATTGAAGAAAAAATAATCAGGGCGGCATTTCTAAAGATTTGATGAGGTACAAGGTGAAACAATCACTGCAAATTGGATTGTTAAAAACAGCAAAAAATACATAACTGTTATTGGAATTAGCAGAATAAAGAGAATGCTCCTAAGTGACAGGAAAATAATATGAAGCCATATAAGATAAGATTACTAATGTGATGTTGAGTGCTAGATTTGTTATGCGCATACTATAAAACGTTGGTCTTAATGATAGAATTCTCCCAAAAATCATTTCTATTTATCTTGACTGGACATAAGAATCGTTAGAGAATATTATTTGGAGCGATGAAACCACACTCAGCCAGTTTGGTAGTATTGGCATGAAATACAGAAGGAGTAGAAGCAGAGATACTTCGTAACCTAATTACATAACACCAAATGTGCAACATTCGCTTAGTGATTATAAACGAGCCTAGCTCACATTCAAATAGCTCACCATAATGTGCGCTGTCTAGTTCAATTCGTCTGAAATATTTCGACCCAAATGGTTGCAACCGACCCTACTTGCATAGCGAATTCATACCCCAATTCGTGCTGAGGAGTTGAGTTCATCCACGTATATTATCCTGCGTTGTTTATGTTACAAATGATACCTATTGACAAAATTTAGTTGATTCGATAGCATACTGATGGCATAATAGTAACTATGCAATTTGTTGCATAATAAGGGGAAAAATTACAGATCTTGGTGTTGTTGATCGAACTATCTTTGCCTATAATTTTGCAGGAGTTTGTTACTAAAATGGCTCAAAAGCGAAATCTATATAGTTCTGATAATAAATAAGTTTTATGGTATATATATATATATATATATATATATATATATATATATATATATATATATACCAACATATATTGCATACCAGCAAAATGAGTCATTAGAATATGCGTAATTAATGGGTCTTTAAGATTTCAAAATCATAAATGAAATACTTGAGAATAAATTGAAACTTTCCACCATGGTTTTTCAAGTTTTTTGAATAATTCATTTTAGTAGGATTCTACTCCATGTAATATTGCTATGCTCTGTTTAAAAAATAGTATCAAGAATATCGTATTTCACTTCAGGATTTGTCTGACAACACCCCAGACCTTAATCCAATCCAAAATTAATGTGTCTACTAAAGACCCTTTTCAATCAAAAGCAACCTGGGAACATAAACGAATCAATACAAACAACTATTCAATCTTAGCTTCATTTTATAACAGCGGCAAAAATAGAAAAATAGGTACTTTCCATGTCAAAGAGTTACTGGTCAACATTTGAAGTTAAATGTTATCTAAGTATTAATTGATGTAGTATTAATTTTTAGATGACATTATTTATTCAATGCTTTTCAATATTTTTCTTAATAAGTAATGTTCTAATAAAAGTTTCTTAGTAAAATTCATTCTATTACATATCAAGTCAAGCTATAAATCTAATCATATGTAAATATATTGTAATGTGGTGTTAAAAATGTGGTGTTTTGGGTCATCTAACCGCAAAAATACTCTTTTTAAAAATTTCAGCAATTTGGGCTGATAGTTTAATTTCCAACAATTTTTTAAAAAAAATCAACGTTTTTAAGACATTGCATATAACTACTAATTATTAATGCGTAATTTATTCAAAAAGTATAATATTAGTTTGTATGCGTTACAAAATAAAATGAAATATATTCCTCTTCTTACAAGATATACAGATAGATAATAATAATCAAAATTGAAATACTGCTCAATTTGCATGTTTCAGATAACATGATTATCCAATGTGGATGGCATATAACAACATATGCTAAATCTGATACATTTAATTCATGGAACAAATTGAAATTAGTGATCACTCCTTTTCTAAGTTTGTTCTGAACGTGAATAATAATATTCTGAGCTTGAGAGATATTAGTCAACATAAAATTAATTGAATCGAAATTTGGCATTCTATTTAGAGTCAAGCTACATGACTAATGGACTGAGGACAAAACTGAGACCTAGAATATTATGCGAAGTTCATATTCCAAGAATATGATTAAATGCAATAAATACACTATCAACCAATCAGTTTGATCCATATTTAGATATTGGAGCTACAGGAAATATCTGCATTATTCAGAATTTAGCTGTATCAGAGAGGCACGCTATTCAAATATGCAGTGAACCACTGTGTAGATGTGGGTAAAATGAGTTACATATACTTAAATTAATGAGCGTTTTATTCAATAAATAGAGAGGATTTTTATCTTCTTCAGAAAAAACTAATTTCACTGACTTTCGGTTTTGTTTCTCTCTAGAAGATTATTGATTGTTAATTTTCTCAATTCATTAAAACTTTTTTAGAAATTCTTAAGGGTTCTTTTCCATTTTTACTATGAAAAATTGTTTTAAGGAATGTAAGTCTGATTAAAAACATTGAATTTTGAAATACTTGAACACACTAAAACAAAAATTACAAGCCAAATGACATTTGCTACAATTTAAAACAAAATTTATAAGATAATAGAAAATATAAAGTAACATTTCACTGCCGCGGCAAAAATTGTCTTATATAACTAATGTCTTAGAACATAATGAGACTTTCTCGAGCAAATTAATAAGGGAAGTATAAGGCGCAGTAAACTTGATCTTCTTACACGCTTTAAAAATAACGATCTCATTTTACAGTAATTTATGAACTGAAAGCATATTAATAATGAAATTGTTCAAAGGTAATATGTATAATATATAAGAAATATTGCTTATTCTTTGTTTTAGAGAACAAGGTTTCATTGCGTCAGAAGATCAATAATATCATGCTTTGGAGTATAACATGAACGTTTGAGTTTCTGCAGAGCCCATTTAAACTGTTCCTCTAATAAAAGTACCATGTATGTAGAGGAAAATTACTGAATCCTTTGATTTTCATCCTCATTTGATCCCATATTAACCCTTTCGCTACTAGAAGGAGAAAAAAGAAGTTTTTCTCTGGAGCGCGGCTTCTTACTGCGGAGTGTCGCTCTGTGCCCAGACGATTTTATATATTAAGCCTAAATGGTGAAAAATATTCCTCTAAAATCAGGTATTCATTAGAATATTTCGATTTTTACTTATATTATTTAAAATGCATCAAACTTAATATGTAGGAAAGAAAAAAAGATTTAATCGAAAATTGTATGTTTTATACAAAAAATTACATAAGAAATCATATCATTTAAGAAAATACAAAATACACTTATATTTATTACATAAATGTCTTGGTGTAATGATGCGCCATTACATGGAATATTAAGATATAAAAGATGAATCTTATTTTGCTGTTTGGTATTTTTACGAGAAAAAAATTCTTCAATGCATAGTCCAACGTAATATGTCTTACACACATATTTTGTCAACTTTTGACACTTCACGCTACGTTTTGAGTAAAGGGCACATCTTCTTCATCCTTTTTTTCATTTAATAGCTAGGTACAGAATCGGATTATTTTTGCTAACTTTACTGTCAGATTCATTCATTAATTCGCAAATCTCAGTATCAGATATATACTTTCTTTTCGACATGACAGTCGCTACAAATAAAAACCAACCGAATGAAACGAACAGCTGGGAGCAACTGCTACTACAAACCCTAACCCCCATAAACATCCAGGAATTCTCCTTCGAACTTCTAAGAAGAAAGCAAGAAAGAAAAAAAGTAAACAGAATAAAGTGCACCCTTTAAATCATGTCATTATATTTAAATAGCCGCGTCGCAGCACGTGCTTTTAACAATTACTTCCCCCCTCCTGATAGCTAGAACTGAAATCTAAACCCATATCACCAAGGTCAACACTCCAAATAACCTATCTATATAGATTTTGCAGTATTGTAATGGCATGTAGTAACGTTAAAAAAAATCAAAACATTCTCCTCTAGCGTATCTCTATTGATACTTTGGGCCGTAGAAGACACTCACGGCGCGTATCTAATGTGATACGCTGGGCACAGGAGAGGAAACGCGAACGTATCAAATATGATACGCTGGGAGTGAACGGGTTAATAAAATTGATCATTTTGAAGTCACCTTCCCTAACGGGTGGTTAAACTCCAAAAAAAAAATTATACATCAGATTTTTTTCTTTTGTGTTAGTTGAACATAATATATTATGATTAAATCAAATACTAATGGTAATCATTTCGAAATAAATGCAGACACCTTGATATAGCTTATAGAGTAAAATGCTTAAAAATGTTTATCTAGTGCTTTCTTCTTCAATTTTGCTCAGAAATGCAAATAAAATATAATACAAAGAAGATAAAGAAAACGGAAACAATGGATTTGCACACATTATATGAAATTATAGGCTTTAAAAATAACAGTTCAAGCAATGATTTTCGTCAAATTTAGGGATGGAATCCATGAGTGAAATATACTGGAAGTTGAAGTTAAAAATATTTCAAATATTAAAATGCATTAGAATTCCATGAAATGCCAAAAGTCATGGGATACATATAATATTATGTGGGATCTACTTTTAAACGGCGAAGTTCTGCAACTCAATATAAAATTGACTCACCATGTTGTCAAAATATTTAGCAAAGCTGCATCAACAACATTCATATTTAGTAAGGTGTTACCCTTGTTTGATTATGAATAAGAACTGATCTTTTGATCTTATCCTATGTGAGTTCAATGTGATTCATATTTGGAAATATAGATTACATAATCATTCACCCGACAACATGGCGTATTTCATTCTGGAAAATTCTGTCATTGTTTGGCCATTTTTGTCAATGATTGGCTCAGTTTGACCAGAAAACTATGTCTATGAATTATAAAAATAGCCCACACCATTACGGAGTCAACACCATCTAGCACACTACCATGTTAACAATTTAGTTCTACGGCCTCTTGAAAACTGCTCACACTTGAACTCTTCCATGAGCTCTTACTAATTTCATTCATCTTGGTTCCAACCGAAATGTTTGACTTTTACGATATGAAAGACCAAAGCGAATGATTTCTAGACAACTCAATAAAGAACAACTTATTCCAAAGGAGAAATAAAAAATGTTTATTCTTACGCTATTTTTCGTTCTACGAATAACTAATCTTTATTCCATCTTCAAGTGGTATTCCTCCCTCTTCGACTTACTTGCTCCACTTATATGTAACAGTTCAAGTGAAGAGCTATCAGGACCATATGTCGGCGCTAGCAGAGACACCTTGAATTCCTAGAAGCGCCATCTGTAGTGAATATTGGACACGATATGTTCACCAGCCCAGCAGATAGTTAGTAAAGAAACTGGATTCAGGCTTCTGATGTCATATCTCATCAACACCAAAGTTCGCTGCTCTGTCCTTAAGAACATGTCTATTCTACATCTTGCATTGATTCTTGTAGCAAATTGACATAGTGTTGCTTGTCTTGTAAACCATATAACTCTACGCAAGCTTTGATAGTCTTGGGTCATTAAGCAGACGCCCTGGATCAGTACATAGTTCATGTTGGGAGATAATAGTAGAAATAATATATTTAAGGTACGCTCTTAAAACTGGGGATCGAGGAATGTTAAATGTCACAATAATTTCCGATATGGAATGCCCATGCATCTCGCTCCAAGTAGCATTCAGCGTTCAAAGTCTGTTGATGTCCTCGTGTAGCCATTATTCCCTCAGAAAAACATTCACATGAACAATTTCAAAACAGAGGAATATGATTACAAATCAATGTCTATCTATGCATAACTTGCGTGGTGTTATTGTAACTTATATATTTTCATATTGTTTTTCCATGACATTCGGCACTTCAAAATGAAAATAATTTAACAATATAATATTGTATAGTGTGTTAATATATTATAATAATGTTTAAATAGAACAACTTCGTGATAATAATTATAATTATTATTAAATATTATAGTTACATTGAAAACGTTATTCGTAGAATTTGAGAGAAACGGCTTATGTGACAAAAATCTAATTATAAAACTAAAGATGTATTTTAAAGAAAATTTGTTAACTTTCCCATTCATGCATTTATCGATGCACATGAACATATTTAATTCTAATTTTAAAAGGGGACAGTTTAAATAGTTGCTAACTACTAATAAGCGTAGTGCGTGCACTACAAACAGTTGCTAACTGCTTTTAAACCGTTATAATGTATAACTATTCTTAAACCAACTTCATGACAATAAAATGTACTCATAACAGTTATATACTTAGCATTACTATTCATTAAAGTTGGAAATTTACTGAAATGAAATATAAATATTTAGAACAATATGGCACGAGAAGGATTAAAATAATTTGAATAGTTAATTTCTGAAAACAATGATTTTTTTTTTACTTGAATAAATTATTATAATAAAAATAAGACGTATATTATGGAACTTAAAGCTGTAATAGTTTTAAAATATACAAATTTCAAACAGAGTTTCTAATAAAATTGTATAAAAGTTAAGCTTTTAAGTGAATTTACAAGTTACCTTTAGAAGTCTTCCTACTTCTAAAGGTAACATTAAAATATCATAAGATTTCTGAATTTCTCTCCAAAAAATAGATTCTTATTTAAAAATTTTAATTTGATAATGTACTTTAAACTTATTGATAATGTTAATAAAATAAATTATAAAGATTTTGAAGACTTTTAAGTTGATGGCATAGTTACTCCCATTTTATAACATGATAAAATGTGTGGGCGCGGTTTCGTGTGTGTGTGTTTCTGTTTATATGTATACAGTATAATTCTGCTACAACGATATCCTCTATCACGATATTCTTACGTAGTCCTGGCTTAATTTCCTTCAGATTAATATAAAGCAGTTCTCTGTATTACGATATTCTTTACGACAAGAATTATCTCTACTACGATGGTAATATTTTCCCTTTCATCATAATAATTCTTTTTATCACAATATTTTTTTAAATGTCTTCAAATTCAACTCCACAAAGGAAAATAAAGGTATAAAATGTGGTTGGACCGTTGGACTGGGTTCTCTAGTTACACTCTGTCGAAAAAATTCATCAAGTTTTGCATTGCTCTAGCTGATGTAACTATGGTAACAAGAAAGTGTTTATTTCTTGTCAGGGGGATATTGAGCTGACATTTCCTGGCAAACACGATATTGAACCTTACTCCTACCCCTCCTCCTTTTTGAAAAAAAAAATGGTCAAGGATTCCTTTCACCATAAGTAAAAGATAAAACCCTCAGCGTCAGAGAATTAACTTTGTGATATGTTCATCTATACTTGAGTATCATAAGTATTTTAACCTCCAATAAATTGCGTCAATTCCTGTAATTCAAGTCGGAATTAATCTCGTATTATTGTGGAAGTTTTTCATTAATTTATTCATGAGTTTTGTGAGTGTGTGTTTATTTTGAAGCTTATTTAAGGAACATCGATAAAATTGCTCTAAGAAAACAAATATACATCGAAGTGAAATTCAACTACTTTAGAGATATTGAATGAGGTTTGAAACGAGCTAAGTTTTTCAAAAAAATACGGATTTTCGCAATCAACTGTTCCAACATTTTCAAAGAAACGAAAGGGAATTGAAAACTTTTTAAACTCTAATATATCGATCTACAAAGGAAGAGATTAAAGACAACTTCAAATGACGAATTAGATGCTGCCATGTTGAAATGCTTTAGAGGAAAAACAGGCATTGAATGCACCTTTAAGAGGGCCAATTATTTGCGAGCAAGCCAGAATATTGGCATGTATGATGGATAAACCAGATTTTAAAACTAGCAATGGATGGGTAACAAGGTTTCGAGACCAACATGATATATATGTCTATGGTTTGCATGCTGAAGAAAAATCAGTGCTGCTGGATGACATACTCACATGGCGTCATCCATTGATAGGTTATTTTTCCAGATGTTACCTGAAAGTACATTAGCTTTCAAAAGAGAAACCTGGGAAAAGAAAATAAATCCAAACTGAGTTTAACAGTATTGCTATGTACAAATATGTCGGGAAAGGGAAAATTAATACCTCCTGTAATTGGAAGATCCTTAAGGCCTCGATGTTTCAAAATCATTTAAAGCATGTCAGTAGACTACACTACAAACAAACGAGCTTGGATGGCTTCTAAAATATTTAGTGAATGTTTATTGAAACTAAATAAAGATATGAAATCGAGGGAGAAAAACATTGCTGTTTTAATTTACTACAAGTCTCCACATAAACCTATTCCAAAATTGCTTTGTCGAAGTTTACTTCCTTCCACCAAACACTTCTGCAGCTTTGGAGCCCTCTTGATATGGGCATTATAAAATGCACACAGTGTCTGTTTCTGTAAAAGATGCATGTGAATAAGGTGCAGGGAGTTGGAAGGAAATGAAGCCAAAGTCAGTGTCTAATAATTAAACAAATGCTGGTTTCAATCAAAAAAATGAGGAGAGTCAAAGTGATACTTCTTGCACATATTCTGTGGAAGAAAATACTATTTTTGGTCTTCAAAATTCCTTGACCGATTACGAAAATAAAACTGGAAAAATGTTTAAAATATCTGCTTATGATTATTTAAATATCCTTAATGAAGTACCGATCATTTCGAAACTAACAAATGAAGAATTATTTTTTAGAAAAAAAAGAAGTGATAACACTGAAATAGAAAAGCCAGACGATGAAGATGATATAAATGGAAAGTATAATTCCGCTACAATAAAGCCAAACATATCTCCTGGAGAAGCAATCTACTCAATTGATGCTCTTTATAACTTTATTTCCAGCTTACTTAATGTACTAGAGGAGTATCTAAATTCTTTAGTAGTACTTCATCCTTTTTGCCTGAGATTGTCTCTGGATAATACAAAAAAATAATAAACAAAAATTTCTCTTCGCAAAACTCTTAATAAATAAAGATTAATTAATAGGCATGTATTTCTTTTATTTATATTCTCTTATACATTTTACAAAATACGATTTGAGATTTTACTTATTAAAAAATAAAAATATTTTTTAAATATACGATAAACATTTTTAGGCTGTGGCGTCTTTAAAATCCTCGGCAAGGATACTTCATTAAAACTGGAAGGAGGGGAGTAAAATTTACTCAAAAATATATACATGTTTTCACTCCATTTCATATGTATTATTCGCGTGAAAGCCAGTGAATGCTGAAGGAAAACAGAGCAACCCTAGTGATGCCAATGGATATGAAGAACAAAATTCTTTCCATTCAAGTATTGATTCCCTCCATAACGATAATTCTCTTTAAAACGATATATTATTTATATCGTTATAAAGGATTTTACATATACATATATTTGCGAAGTGTGTGTGTGTGTTTATATACTTGAGAAATGAAAGGATAAAAAGAATAAGAGAAAAATTATGATTATGGATGATATTGAAACGGAAATCTTCTCTGAATTTATTTGTTGTATTTTAAAAGTTATGGATTTTGATATTAAAACATTATTAATTTAGGCCAAATGACGTGATCGTGTGTTAGAGAAAAGAGGCTTCGATTATAGATGAGAATGGATAATTAGAATTTAGATCAATGATTCGAATGAAAAGAATATCATTTGGTGCACTGATTAATTTATTGAATGTAACAAGTTTAATTTAACAATTTCATACCCAGAGGAAGGAGACAGTGGTGTTCCAATCGCAGAAACTTAATAAGTTACTTAAACTTAGAAAAAAAAGTGTCTGTCTAATGTATTGTGAGAATGCTACCGCGATTGTGTTATGTGTAAATGTGTTGTGCGAATACGTCAAATTTTTGGCGAATTTCTTATATATTTGGGGCGGCAAGAAGGGTGTAAGGAAACCACTAACAGACAGAAGCATCTTTTCTTCCTGAAAATGCAATTCACACTTCTGAATATTAAATGATCAACAATCCTCCTGGTCTTTCATGAGTAAAATCAAAGTTTCCAAGACTGTTAAAATGCATTTTTTTATGATTATGGGGAACCACATGTCAAATAAAACAGAACCTTTTTCTTAATTTTTTAAATTAAAATTTATGAATCTCGATGATTACTATACTGTTAGTTCAACGACTAGGCCAAGTTGATCATACAGGGGAGAGAAGAGACTCCTCTATCATATAGAGATCAGGGAATGAAAGTTAGGAACAATGAAATTCCCAGATGAAATACTATCATTTGGCAAACTCAATTAATTTATAGATTTAAAAAATGATTTAAAATCAACAAAGTTTCCAGGAAGATGATGATAGTGGTGTCCTAATCTTTGAAGTTCAATTCGAGTGCAACTTTAATGACATTTATGTTAATTGGGAATGGGACTTCGAAATGTGACATATCAGTCAATGTGCATGTGTATGTATGAATGTGCTTGTTGGAATGTGACCAATTCTTGGCAATCTTCTTATTAAAGTGGGAAATTAGGAGATATGAAAAGTAACAACAAATATGGAGAAAGAGCCCTTTCCTTTTGAAAATACTATTCATGCTTCTCAACATAAAGCGTGCAGTGTCCCTCTAAAGGTCCTTAATGAGTAGAATCAAAGTGTCCTAGAGAGACCATTCAAAATTAAGTACCCTATTTTTATTATCATGGGAACCACTGAGGGTCACATATTAATATTAAGAAAAAACTTGTTGAGTTGGATCAGAGATTTCAGAAAGAGTTTAATATTAAAAGTATTAAATACTTTATAGTGT
>BMAW01090732.1:0-30037 GCA_019974015.1 Nephila pilipes
GAGCAATTACATATAATATATGAGAGCAATTACATATAATATATGAGGGCAATACTAATTGTTATATGATTCAAAACATGGGTAATCATTGGGTTTGCAATATCAGTATAAGAATTTTTGTTACACCTTGAACTTATAACTAAAGTCCATCAGCTTGGGGCCCCTGGCGGCCGCCAGGTCCGCCAGCCGCTTAATCCACCTCTGCTTGACTGAAGTAGTATTAATAGTCTTTTGGAATATTACCACGCTGATTACATCAGATGGTTAAAAATGATCAGCTGGGCATCTCAACAGGAATAACAATTTATCAACAAATGTATTGATTGTTTATTAATGTGGCACAGAGAAGATACGAGAGGGCTACTGAAGATAGACTTCATTATTCTGAGCCTTGGTCAAGTGACGAGGATGATATTTGAGGCGTCACATCCCTCTCCGAAATTCCACACCTCGCCATTAGGAGAACTTGAGATATCAACCAAGTTAAATGTACATTAATCCCTCTACGCAACGGGCCTTTAATGTCACGACTCGACATAATTAACACTGGCCACGAGTTGGCTACCATAACAATTATGCAACTACTGCCACATTTATTAACAAAAGAACATTTAAAAGGAAAAAAAAAACTAAATTATGATAAGTTTTTGCAAAGTTTTGCAAAGAATAGATTTAGCCACCTAAGGTGCGTTTCTTATAATTATTTTCAAATTACTTAATTAAATATAAGAATTAAAGTAAACGATGAAATATCAATAAATGAACAATCGTAAACATTTCTGACATTAATATTAAAGTAAATGATAAATTATTAAATTGAATATATTTAACTAAATGTTATTAAAATTAAAGCTCACGATAAATTATTACATTAAATATATTTAACTAAATGCTATTAAAATTAAAAGGAAACGATACATTATTATACTGTATATATTATCATCTACATATAAATAAAATTAAAGCAAATAATATATTATTAAATTGATTATATTTAAGCTAAATGTAATTAAAATTGAAGCAAATGATAAAAAATTGAAAATTGAAATGGTACATCAAAACACCCCACCTAGAACAACAACACCTTAGGTGGCTAATTAAAATTAAGAAAATACAACTGACAAGCTGAATGAAGTCTCAAGTCCTCACGTTGGAGTGCAAATTTGGAAAGGGAGGTAACAGCTAAGATGTCTTTCTCTGCACTTGACTGATGTTCGAAATCACGAGATCCGTCTCCTCGTGCTGATTTTCAGTATGACATAGACAGACAATCACAATTGTTTCACTCTGACTAGCTGAATAGCTGAAAGAAAGAAGTAGGAATACGTATCAGATGGAATGTTAGTTGAGGTTCAAGCTACTTTTTAAGTATGTAACGCAGAAGGACTTGAATTCACTTCTTTACACTTGCTTTTTTCACACTTAAATGGTTAGCTGATCCACAATAGCCAGCTCACATTCTTGATGATCAGCATGCAAGGATTGTTCTACACCATAGTCTTTGTGTAGCACAAGAAAGACATTCATTGAAAACGATGAAGTTTTAGTTTTGTCAAAATTGAAATGTTTGATTATGTGTGTATCATACTTACTCATAAGCGATCTAATAAAGGAAGAAAAGTAAAGCAAGTGACTCCATGAATGTATCCTAAATATGTAACATAGGAACAATTCAGCTTGAATATTACTATGTTATGCCTTATTATTTTTATGTATATAATTTATCGATAATTTCATTCATTGACTAAGAATATATTTAAAATTATGCCGTTTTCGAAGACAATATGAGCAGCTGTCGCTGTTTGAGAGGGGGAAAACCATCGGCATGATGGAAGCTGGGTGGTCAGCTAAGTGAGAAGCTCATCAATTAGACCGCTCTGATTGCGTTGTGAGGAAGTGTTGGGACCAGTAGATCCGAGAGAGAGAGATATGTCATTTACACGAAGACCAGGCTCAGAACGCCCTCGACAGACCAGTCGTCGAGAAGACCACCACATTGTAAGAAATGAACGCGTACAGCCCACTGCTTCATCTGCTGCCATCCAGACACAGGTAGCACCTTCACTAGGGCCCCCTGTGTCTTCTCGTTTTATAAAGGCGCCTGGCTGAAGGACATTTGGTTTCGCGGCGCCCAATACGTGTGCTGCACTTGACGCCCATCCATCGACGCCTCCGTTTCGTTTGGGGCCGCGCACAAAGAAGCTGGACTAGAGCGGAATGGAACCAGGTCGTCTTTAGCCCGATTTCAGGTATCAGCCAGATCTTTAGCCAGCCAGGTCGTCCAGATTCAATCTCAGGAGTGATGACATTCGTGTTCGTGTGTGGAGACCCCGTGGTGAACGCCTCAATCCTGCCTTTGCTTTACAGCGAAACACCGCTCCCAAAGCTGGTGTGATGGTATGGGGTGCCATTGCCTACAATGCACGGTCACCCCTAGAATTGATCCGGGGCATCATGACAGCCCAGCGGTATGTCTATGACATCCTGCAACCACATGTGTTGCCACTCATGTAATGGCTCCCAGGAGCCATTTTTCAACAAGACAATGCTCGTTCTCACACGGCAAGGGAGCCACAAGACTGTCTCCGCACTGTTCCTACCTTTCCTTGGCCTGCCCGATCCCCAGATTTGTCTCCATTCGAGCATATATGGGATCATTTGAGAAGGCGAGTTGGGCATCCCACGTGTTTGAACGAACTAGAGACAAGATTGCAGTAAATATGGAACGAAATGTCTCAAGACATCATGTAGAACTTGTATGCTTCAATGCCCGATCGTATCGCATCGTGCATTCGCACTACAGTGGCTTCAACAGGGTATTAAATCCTCCGTTCTTTTGTCTTTTTCTCTGAAATAAATGATCTTTTTTTATTTTCTAGTCATTTACTTATATTAAAGTAGTCATTACTTATGTAAGATTTCGTTTCATTTTGACGACGCCTTGGTGCGCTAATTTTTGTGTCCATGAGTGTATATATAATTATATATATATATATATATATATATATATATATATATTACACATAAATGTTCTTAAAATAATATTTTTTATACCTAATATTAATTGATTTGTTATGAAAAAAACAATATTTTTTATAAAATTCATTCTGCACTTCTGGCTATTAAAATTGCAACACTGGAAAGGAATTGTCTGACGAAAGTTAAAACCACATGAAAGGAAGAAGAGATTAGGATATGGAAATAATTCGTATTTCAGCTCATTTAGACGACGCAGGAGGCAGAAACGACGTCTGAAGTACTGAAGAAAAGAAAGGTGTGTCGCGGATTTCTCATTTGGAAAGCGCTTTGTTAGGTCGTAGTGTTCTCAGAATATCATGTTATGCCTCAGAAATTCGTGTTGTAATAATAAAAAATGCTTACCTGCAAGTGTCGGAATAAGATAGTGGCAGGATCGTTGCCAATCGAGAATGTGGGTGATTATGTAATCAATGAGTTGCTGAGAACCATATTGAATGACGTGCGGGTTCTCCTCGCCCGAGATAACAGACGTATTGTAAGGTTAACCCTTGCAAAACCGTACAACCACATCATGGACTATTTGTCAGAAAATGGGCATTATTGTAGCTCCCCCAGTATCCAATCGTGTGGTACGATGACGTTTGCAGCAGCGTGTACTCTCATTTCGGCGACCATTACTTCGGCTTCCCTTGACAATGCAGCATTGAGAAAGACGATGACTGTGGTACGCCGAAAGACAAGCGAGGTACAGGAGTGTTACATTATCGGAGTGTCACAAATGCTTGTAAATTTAATAATTTTGTCTTCATGCCATACTGCTTACGCACAATAAATATTTTTTTTTGTATTTGATTTCCTTCATGGTGTTTCAATTTTAATAGCCCGCATTGTAAATTAAACCTATATTACATTTAACAATATAAAATAAAAGAAAACAAAATGCTTACCACAAGATGGACTTGCTAATAAATGTTTACTCTTCAACGAATATAATTTTACTGATAATAATAATTTTGTTTTGTTTATCGATAAATGTTCGATAAATGTATTTGTGATGTTCTTATATTTTTTCAGAATAATTATAAACGTATTTTCATATTAATTATTTCTTTATCGATCTTATTTAAAATCATAATAAGCGAATAAAAAGATTCTTGAAGCTTAGTATTTTGACAATTAATTAAAAAACAATTCAGAAGAAATCTTTAGTAATATTGATGATAAAAGAGAAAGATTTAACTTTCTTGAAATTTAGGAATCCTTGTGGAACAATAACTTTAGCATATTGATTTTTAGAAATATTACATAGTTATATTTTGCGTAACAAAGGATTAATTAATAATTCTTATAAAGATTAGTTAACAAATCTTACAAATATTTGTGAAAGTTAAGTAAATTTCACAAAATATGTCTTCAGGAAAATAATCCTGTTAATTTCCATGAAAATTTAAAATATAATTATAAGTTAGATTAAATTATTTTTGTTGTTAGAATAAGAAATAATTTAAACATGTAGCTTTTTAATTTATAATTAATTTCATAATTTTTGTTTTATTAACTATTATATTTTTTATTTTTGTTAATAATGTTATTATTTTGATTTTATGGTTATATTGTTATTTTTGTTAATATTGTTATCATTTTGATTTTATGGTTATATTTTTACTTAATATTACATCTTATAACCTTTATTTGTAATAATCTTTTTCTCTAAGACATTTAACTTTACCTTTTGAATATAGACAGCTTTAACATTTTTAAACCTTCCACTTTTTCAGCACGAATTTGGCTACTAAGACGATGCCAAGAATTCTTGCTATGCATGTGTTTCGACGTTTTTTTTGTGTGCTGATGTATGCTTATATTTTTAGAAAAGAGCTTTATAAGACATTGACAGATTATTTAGTGAAAAGTATTGGTTATTTTCCGGAGAATTTCTGGAAAACGTATTGTGATTATATAAATATGAAAATTTCAAAACGTGATTAGTTATAGATATTTATGAAAGTGTTAATGAATAAAAAAAATAGTCTTCAATTTTACAAAAAAAAATTATTTAAGTTTAATAATGATGTATTATAGTTTAATATGAATGAATTATAATGAAGCTATAACAAGAATAAAATGCAATAACGAGTTTTTAAAAGGTCAAAACATTGAAAAGAAAAATAACTTGTCTTTATTACTTGTTACAAAAATTAAATGTAATATTGAATAGAAAAAAAAAAAAACGGATATATAAATATGAATCTAATCAAACCTTAAAAAGAAGAATGACATACTAAATAAATAAGAGCTAAATATATTTAATATAAAATTTAATAACTGAAAATAACAATGTTTAGATAGATATTGTTGCGACAAAATTTTTATCATTCAAATCATATGAATTGTAAGAACAATTTGCTGTATCCCAATGAAACAAAAGTTTTAGTACATTTGGAAAAATATTATTAACATCACACTGAGAAGCGACACGTAGGCTGTTGATTAAATTTTAAAAGATTAATATAATGCTTCACCAACAGAGTAAAATATAACCATTTATCAAGCACAGAACGTTTTAATGCAGGTTCACATATCCGTTCTTACACGATTGGTAGAAAAAAAATCTTAAACCAAGTTATAATCGTACGATATATTAAAGAAAGTCCACGTCCAACACAGAGTAAAATAGCATTTTCAAAACATTGAAATAATTTTTTTTTCAAAAATAATTGCCTACATTTACGTAATAATTCAAAAAATTATTAAATAACTTCAAATTTTTCGCCAATGGACAAATAATTTAGTAGATATCTGAGTAAAACCAAATTCATAAATTTTGATCTATTGTGGGTGGCCGCTGTAGCCTAGTGGTCATGGCTTCAGATTCATGACCGACGGTTTTTTTTTCAGTCACGGGTTGGATCTTCGGCCGCTTAAGACCCGCCGTGTAGCCGGGGCTGATGCACATTAAATCTGTCGGGGCCCAAAGTTCTCCCTTTGGCGTGGTGTGGATATTAGGAGAGGGGCTCCAGGTGTCGTCCAGCTCAGGTCGTCCAGCTCAGGTCGTCTCATTTGCCAGCTCAGGTGTCGTCCTCGTCGCTTGATCGTGGTTCAAAATTACGAGGTCCGTCGCCAATAGCCCTCATGTTGCTTCTAGTGCGACGTTAATAAAAACTGAACTAAAAAAATTGATCTATTGCGGCGAAGTTTGCAGTTCCAAGCCAAAAATTAACATAAGCATTAAACTATCTGTACCTATAAGAAATAAGCTTAAAGTTATGCCAGTCAGCGGTTAATAAATTGTTTGAATTAAATTTAAAACTGATAAAGTCTCATCTCTACCAGATCAGGTAATGGAAATGGTTAGTAAAAACTTTGAATAGGGACAAGGGCAAGAATGGTACGTAGTCCATCTTATCCTTGTCCCTTGTATGTAAACATTAGATAGAATAAAATAAACAAATAATAATAATAACAGAATAAAATAGGAAACAAAAAATAAAAACGGATACAGGAAAATTATAGGAATATAAATTGCAAAAGAAAAGCAATAACACGAACAGAGGTCATATTGAATGTAAAAAATAGTCAATGCAATGAATTTAAAATAATTATTCACTCCGAAAAAAAAGTAATTAGTCTTACAAATAATACTTTTATTATACAAGTATCTACAAATAATTAGAAATCCGAATTTAAAAAATCTGAGCGCATCTTTATAAACATTGCTAAATGTTTTTCAGTTCAGAGCAAATATATATATCAGTTTTGAAAACTATATCAATTCTGACTCAAGCAAAATACAGTTGGTCTTGAGAGAAGCAAGAATGTTTAATGAGGTTTAGAAAATAAGGGAATGGATGTACTCGTACTTTCGAATGGCGTGGTAGTTCCAATAACAAAAAAAAAAAACATTGGACAAAATACAAAAAATAGTTTAAAAATTCAGTCAATAACTGACTGCTTCCTTTAAGTGATAAATCTGAAATCTAGAAGATTTTCCAGAACTTGTGAAAATATTAGATTATTTGTGACAGTTTAAGAAGGCAAAATCAGTTCTTTTAGCCCATTATTATACAGCTAAATCCGTGGATATGACAACGGAACTATGTATAGTCTTGATTAAATTCTGAAAGGTTTGAGAACACAAAAAATCTTGTCGCAAGAAAAATCTGGTTCAAAATGTTTTCCTCGGTATTAACAAATCTTACAAAATTTTCTATAAATCCGCATTCATTGTTCTATGCAATAATGTTGTCAACTCTAGAAATAACAGGCAGAGTTTCAAGAAAGTTAAAAAGAAATCACAATCAATGTTGCCAAAACTTATTTTTACGTTTCTAAAAAATTATTTTTATTCCAATTCATTCGAAAGAGAATTAATATTTACTACAAAAAAAACAAGTAAAAAATAAAACAATAAAGTATAAACATCCAAATAAAACAAATGACTTCAAGTGACGAAAAAAGTCTAATTTGTTCATAGTAAACCAAGGATACACCATAATGATGTAATCAAATCTGTCATTCATGTGACCTACTGTAGGCAAGAATATTTCGCAGTGAAAACAAATTGTGCCATATCCATCACCTTAACATTTTAAAAAAATCTAAACAAGTTTCGACAAATCGGCTTCGAGGCACATACTATTTATGTCCATAGACTCTTTGTACTAAATTAAACACTTTTGTGTTTTTTAATCTTTCCATTACATCGTCCACACACACGCAAACTCTTCCTTTTCATAACATAGATGAATGATTTTCCTAATATTAATTAGTATAAAACTTCAAGAATGGTTGCAAATTGTCACCGAACGACCTTTTGAAGATTGGAGGTTTGCTTATATTTTATACGAAGAAGTATGTGAAGAAAAACTGGAAACAGCCTTAAAAAGTTTTCGATTTGTGTAGTAGTTGGTGATCCAAGTGATAGGAGAATTTAAAATGAAAAATAAACCACAAGATCAACGTATTATGTATGAAAAAGAAAAGAGGCTTGACGAAAAATTACACATAAAAAAAAGATTGTCAATTATTCTTCAACAAACAAATCACTGAAGTATAGAAACAAACATCAATATATTGTTCAGTATGTAAGCTCACTACAGGTAGAGGATCTGTTTCAAAATTTTCATGTTATGAAAGATTTTAAAAATTAATTCCCTATATTGTAGGATTATAACTTCAACTTTCTGGTGTTTGTTTTAATTTTCAGTTTTTTTTTTTTATTTCCAGTTTCACATGCATTTTTTTTATGTTGTGGCTGTACACGGACTGTAATATTTCACCACACCCTCGATTATTTAGTATATACCATGATAACAAGGTGAACAATCGACCTCCTTTTAGGAGGACAGTCCTTCTTTTGTATGTTCTGTTCTTTTCTGAAAAGTATTCTCCTTCCTGTCCCCCTTTTCAATCTTTTAAAACTAATCTATTAATCTCTCCATTCAGAGATGCCATGCCAAACTGTTATGCAAATCTTGAATACAAAAAGTAGAATATTCACATATTATATAGCTCCCTCTAACACCTGTTATAGAGAGTATTTTAAAATTAATCGAGTCTCTCCGGTCATATCTTTTAAGTTTAGACAAATGTCCAAAAAATCTAGATTTTTTTTTGAATTAAGAATTATAGCAGATATTAATGTATTTTGCACATAATCATGCATCTATTTTCCACAAAACGATTGAAAAGATTGAAGGTGAATATATTTCAGCTACAGAAGTTAGTGTTATTTTGTCCTTCAATATAAATCACGATTTTATGAAAAATTTATTCCTTTAATAATAAAAAGAAATTTATCAAATCAGAGGGATCATATCCGAACAAAATGGAAAAGTGTACCAAAGAAATGCAGAAATTTGTCCAAACATGTGTCTCATATGTCGAAGAATGGTTTGCACACAGCAAATAACAGTTTTCAATGGGGTATTTTGACTTGATCACAAGTCAATTGGTCAGATATTGAAAATTGTGTTGAATTTTTATCGGATAAAATGCTTTATATTAAAATCGATGATAATATCTATTTAAAGAAATTAGGAGAATGAATGTATATTTAAATTCTGATAACTTAGAATAATTGGTAATAATTTTGAAATTGATAAAAGATGGGTGGAAATATTAAACAAATTCAAAAATAAACAAATTCCAAATGAAAATATAGTTATTCTTCTTGAATTTACGTTGTGCTGCCCTGGAACTAATGTAGCCTTTGAAAGACTTTTTTTCCATTGGTAATGATTTTTGGATAAGTGAGAAATTAAGATTGAACGTTAATGCTCTAGCTGCAGCACTTACCGTAAAATTCAATAAGTAGGATATTTCTCGCTCTGAAATTTCAAATATAATGTTAGAAAATGATATATTGACAAAAACATTCCTTTAATGGAAAAATACTAGTTTAATTAAATAATTAAAAGGGATATATATATATATATATATATATATATATATATATAAGCATAATTAGTGTATTTTTGTTTGAATTAATAAAATGTTTGATTTATTTAAGCCTAACATTTTTCTTAAATTATTTCGTCCCATTTTTCATTGTAAAAAAAGAGTCACCTTAATGATAATTGATCTCATGTGTTACGGCAGTTGTACACCAGTCATTTTGATTTCCAGAGCGTGATGTTAATCCTGTGGAATTTCTACTACCGTCTCCTCAAATCGATACGGTTCTATCTATTAAAATACAAAATAGTGCATCCGAAAAAGCAAAAATAATGAAGGTTTCTACGGAATTATACTTTCTCCTAGATTTTTGAAATTATTTTACAATCTTTTTTGCAGACCATAAGGCGCACAAACGAATCATTAAAATAAGAGGTAAAAATATTTTTAAAATTTGGAGAGACAATATAATTACTCAAAAACTTTCATTATTTTTTGCTCTTTGGGATGCATTTTTTGCCTTCAAATAGATCAAACAGTAAAGGTTTGAAGATATTTGTAAAAATTCAATAGAATTAATATATAACATTCAAGAAATCCAAAAAGTCTGTGGACGAGATTCCTCAGGGTTAAGCCAGAATTTGAATAATAATTTCTGTATAAGTACCCTAAAATTAAAATTTTAAAATTCTCAAAACTTGATTCGAATTCTTTTCATTTTACAAAATTTTTCGATGTCAGGAATATTTCGATTTACGTGCAATCTAAAAATCACTCAGTGTTATTAAAGTTTAAGCTAAGCTAAAGTTTAAAGATAGTTTAAGCTAAGCTAAAGTTTAAAGTTTTAAGATAAGCATAAAAAGAATTACATTTTCTTGATAATACCTAAGAATTTTTTAAAATAGTAATCATTTGAGAGATTAAAATAAACCCATTATAAAGGAGCCTGAGTAATTATTTATACAGAAAGGAAGAAATTTCATTCCTTAATAACTTAAAACTTATTAAAATGGAAAATCACATAAAACATCTTCAACTCCTGAAACATCGTTTAGGCTTCTGCAACATTTTTATTAGTATTAGAAGGTAAGAAAGAAAATCGTTTTATGGCATAATAAAACCAAATTACTCCCATAATTACATTATCCAATTAAGAAGATATTACGTGATATCCTTCACTTATTAATGCATGAAGAAATAATGTATAAATATAACAACTGAAACCTAAAATCCATTATTTTTAATTTAGTGAATTAAGGCTACGAAATTCTCGTTGAAATGGAAATGTTGGTGAAAAACAAAAATACATGAAGTGTTTGGAAAGGAAACTCATATTTTTTTCCCCTTGAAATAAAGTATTTAAAGCTTTAATTAAATGAATGAAACACATTTTATTATTCTCTTTTTTTAAAACATTATTGCGTGTTATTTTCTGAATAAGATGATGATAAAAATCCTCCGTGATTTTTGAGAAATGGAAGTTTTAATGCATTATGTAATTCCATCAAACTAATTGAAAGTTTTTAATGTTCTATTTATATGTTCAAATGTTGTTTAGAATGTCGAATATTTATTTATGTTTGAACTTTATATATTTTCAATTTTAAGCAGTGATATTATTGATATAATATTAAAAACGATTATTTAATTACCGTGAATTAGACAGATTAAATTTTAGAATATTCAGCTAAAAATGAAATAGCGCTCACTATTAATTTATGTGTAATTTAAAAAATGCTGGCCATCTTCTTGTTGCCAAAAGTATGAAAAATATGTTATTAACCCTAGAAATAAAATCTGATACTGTTATTTAGTTGATCGGAACAAATCAAACAGTGCGATAAAATTATAGAAGCATGCTACAAAAGTTTTGATAAATATGTAATGATGATTTATCAAATTGTAAAGAGCAACACAAGAGCAAAAATTCCTCAAAGTTTGATTTACAACAATCACAAAATAATGTAGTTTCACAGTGCAAGAAAAGTACACGCAATTTTAATCATCAAATTCCTTTACAGTAATTTTTTATTCTGAAACTCTCTAGTTGAAACAATAATCCATTTAATATAAAACATTTAACACATAACACATAAATCCTATATAGCAAACATTCAAAGTTCACACAACAGAATGAAATAGCATAATAACAATATCGCATTAGCACGTATACTCTATGTACACACACTTATGCATGGAATGGCTCATATATATACACCTTTCAAGAATGTATTACAGACTCCTTTTTTCTTCTGGAATAGTCTTTCTCTGGACGACTCTGTAATAAAATTTTCTACCGAATTTAAAGACGTGGCAACAAATGGAGACCATATTTGTCGCCATGTTTACCTCTACATGTTACTTTCTTGAGTATTCACCTCTTCAGTGTCACACACAAATTATATTCTCGCCCCCCCCCCCTCAAACGCCGTTTCGTAGGCAAGTAAACAAAGTCAAAACATTTCACGTACCAATGTGTTGCGTCGATTAATTTGTTTGTGAAAGAACTTTCGCTGTTGTTTGTTTGAAAAGTTACGCAAAAACGTTCCAGCATAAGTTAATTCCGTACTTTAAAACAGTTCTTCTGAAATACTTTCAGAATGTTTCTGAGTCGAGCACACAATACTGGTTATTATATATGTTTGGTAGAGTTGCAACAAGCTATCGAGAGATAGATGGTAACTCCAATAAATGTTTTGATTGCAACAGATCGGTCATTCCTATTGGGATGAGTGAATGCTGATCTGATTTCTTTTAATAATGTTTATACTTGAATTAGAACATGTTTATGAGTATTTGTTGTCTTCGCGTTAAAATGTAAATAAATCCTGCGTCTGTGAAAAATTAGACTTTGCTCGTTCAAATTGAACTATAAAGGATTAGACACTTTATGCTTGATTCACCTTTTTAACACATTTAAGCGTTCAATCGTCACGACAGATAGAACTGCTAGAGCTGCACCTAAAAATATGTGCGTTTTCAGAGTAAGTTATATATAAGTAAGAGGACCCAAAAAGTCTATGTTGTCAGCTAGACACAAACATATCTCTAAAACTGAAATTCGAGAAAATTAAGGCTTTTTTTAGACTAGAATAAATTAAGACGTTCTTTTAATTTCATCAAGTTATTCTCATCTGCGTCATCAAAAAATTCTTCGATAATTAAAATTTGAGTTCTTAAACAGAATCCAATATATTATCTGTAAAATGTAATATTTCTCAGAAATTATTTAAAGAATTTTACTGTTAGACAAATGAAGGCATTTGGTATGCAATAATATTATCAATTAATCGATTACAGCTTAATTGAACTTATAATTAGGAAACACTTGAACATATTTAGAACTTTTTTAATTTAACTGATGTTGTTTTTTTTTCCCCCACCAGTTATTCTCAGTATCCAAACTAGCCACATTTTTTTCCATTTTATATTAGAAAAATCTGTAATGCTCTGTATATATTTAAATAACGTATATATATTGCTGCTCTCACGAAAAATCGTATTAATTCTTAACAAATTATGTTGCACTTCCAGCTGCACAATTGCTTTATCTGTGAAACCTTACAAATTAGCAAGTTTAAGGAACTTTTTTTAAAAATTATATGATTGTACAGTCACCTAATCTTTTCTGTGTACATTTATTGTATCGTATGATTATTTTAATGAAAACATTTTTAATAATTATGATTATTTTTCTTTAAAAAAACTTACATGTGAAACACCACAATTTCTTTGAATACTAATATTAAAAATTAAATATTAATATCTTAAGATTTTGCGGTAGTATAGTGGTTCCTTAAATTAAGAGAAATTGATAACGATCAACAATTGAGACTTGAGTACTTGAATAAATATTGAGACATTATATGTGATTAAATATTAATTTATTAGAACTAAGATTTGGTTATATACTATGTAATATTAGACCACATTTAAATTCCCTTACTTTTAATTGAGAGGAAACAGAATCGGGACTGATGTTTTCAACTGTGATGTTTAATATAAATGGGTAATTATATTATGATTTTAAATCAAGTTTCACTATATCTTAACCTGAACTCCAATGTACACAAACTTTTTATAAAAATATGACACTAACTCAATGCCGAACTACAATTGAATGATATTACCCAACTACAATTGAATGATATTACCAAACTACAATTGAATGATATTACCGAACTACAATTGAATGATATTAGACGTGAAGACCAAGATTCTTACAGTCCCTTTAATCAAGCGTGCTGCCATTTAAGAATTGCCATCACTTTTCGCTCAATTCATGGAAGGTTTGCCATGTTGGTCATAAATCTCTAACTTTAGCTCCACATTCTCAAAGATAATATAAAATTACGAATGCTTACATCCGTGTCAGATCACATGGATAAAAATTAAAGTATATTTTAAATCTCAAACTTCTTGAATGGTACTTTTGAACAAAATATTTCGTTAAAATAATAACAACAAAGGGATAAATACACACACAAATTTGGAGACTGTATGATATAACAATTTCTTAAAAATGCCCTTTATATATATATACATATATATCAAGTATCTGGAATATTTTTAAAATGGTATCTGAAATATTTTGTTATTGGAGAACTTTTTCCTCAATTCATTTTCAGATACGGAATAACACATTTAATTAAATCAGAAATTACACATAATGTGCCTTTAAATACCTCGTCTCAAAATCAATCAGGTAGTTTTCATAGCAACTAAAAATGATTCAAAGTATTGTAAAAGTTAAATGTTAAAATGTTGCACTTATCATAATAAAGCATCGATATCGCAAACAAACAAAAATGCACGTTTCCTCAAATAGTTTATTCCATGACAAAACTTGAAAATGCAAATCAAGCTGACGAGCCTTGCATGTCTAGCACATAAATATAATTCTGTCATTAAGATATTAACCGCAATAGCTAAAATTTTAAGAAAATACATTTAAAGTTTTACGTAATTAGTAATGAACTACATCTAGAGTTTTGTGCATCATGCTCAACTTCTCTTATCAAATAGGAAACTTTCACTACAGAAATTTCCAATTTTTTTATTCGGGAAACTAATGAGCAGCATTTCATGAATAAGTTTTATTTCCATAAAAGTATATCATGAAGATGAAAATATATTTTAATTTCTCCAATTAATTAATTTATAATAAGTAATTCTAGTTCATGTAGAGCTTTAACAAAAGCTTATTTCTCTTCTTTTAAACATGTATCTCGATAACAGTTTCAAATATAACAGGTCAATTGAAAAGTCCCTGTCCTACCATAGTAAAACACATTTTTTTGTGGCAAAATTAGTTTTTTTATTCAACATAATTCCCTTCAAGGGTGATACACTGATTATAGCGACCCTCCAATTTTTCGATACCATTTTTGTAGTACGATTTGTCCTTTGCTTCAAAATAGGCCTCAGTTTCGGCGATCACCTCTTCATTGGACGAAAATTTCTTCCCAGCGAGCAATCTTTTGAGATCTGAGAACAGGAAATAGTCGCTGGGGGAAAGATCTGGAGAATATGGGGGATGAGGAAGCAATTCGAAGCCCATTTCATGGATTTTTGCCATCGTTTTCACTGACTTATGACACGGTGCATTGTCTTGGTGAAGCAGCACTTTCTTTTTCTTCAAATGCGGCCGTTTTTCGGCGATTTCGTTCTTCAAACGGTCCAATAACGCTATGTAATAGTCGCTGATGATGTTCCTTCCTTTTTCAAGGTAGTCAATGAAAATTATTCCATGCGCATCCCAAAATACAGACGCCATAACCTTGCCAGCCGACTGTTGCGTTTTCCCACGCTTTGGAGCGGGTTCATCGTGTGCAGTCCTCTCGGATGACTGTCGATTGGACTTCGGTGTGAAAGGATAGAGCCATGTTTCATCCATTGTCACATATCGGGGAAAAAACTCGGGTTTATTACACTTGATCATCTTCAAACACTGCTCCGAATCATCAACTCGTCGTTGTTTTTGGTCAAAAGTGAGCTCGCACGGCACCCACTTTGCACAGAGCTTTCTCATACCCAAATATTCGTGAATGATATGATATACACGTTCAGTTGATAACTTTCGAGTGTCTGCTATTTCATTCAATTTCAATTTACGGTCATTCAAAATCATTTTGTGGATTTTGTTAATGTTTTCGTCGGTAACAACCTCTTTTGGGTGTCCACTGCGTTCACCGTCTTCGGTGCTCATTTCACAGAGTCTAAACTTAGCATACCAAGATGGTAGATTTTCCTGGGGCAGTGTCCGGAAACTCGGCATCAAGCCAAGTATTTGCTTCAACTGTATTTTTTCCCTTCAAAAAGCAATATTTTATCAACACGCGAAATTACTTTTTATCCATTTTTTTCACAATAACAAAAGTTGCTTCACTCAAAATGCTATAATTCACAAACTAATGATCCGACAGCTGTCAAATTTATACACGCATCTTTCGAGGGTTAGGGCTAACTAAAAGACATATGGATTTAATTCTAGTAGCGCCATCTATGTGTCAGGCCGGGGACTGTTCAATTGACCTGTTATATAAATATGTTACCAAAAAGTTTTGGTTTTAATCAGAAGCTAACCCGAAGTGTTATACTAAAGTTTTAAATATTAAATGCTTCGAGAGAGATATATAGAATTTATTCCTTATATGCATTGATCCTTAAATACATAATGCTGTTAATTACAGCTATTAGTGTTGATTATTTAGGCAACGAACTACCGTAAATGAAAGTAACCCTCAACATGGTGATGAAAAAAGATTTCTGAGTTCTGAATAACCTACTTCGAAATGTAAAGAAATGCTGGGAGAAATGCATAATCCTGAATGGTGAATATTTAGAGCACAGCCTTAAGACTAATAAATACAAATTAAATTTCTATCTCAATTATTTTCTGTAATAATGAAAATTTTACGATTCACTTGAATAATAATCGAAACTTTACGATACCGTATTTATTTCAATCTCCGACTTCCTGAACTCAAGCAATTCAATATTAATAGCAGTAATTTTTACATTTTTATCACATTGGTACACATATATCAATTAATATGTTCAATGAATTTTTGGTAGTACCTCAATACATTCTTAGTAAAATTTAAAACTGTACGACACCTGTTCATATATGTAAAACGCGGAAAGATTCGATATGATACTACAGTTCTATTTTAAAATGATTTCTAGTTATTTCTTTACAGAATGTAAATATTTAACTCGTGAGTGCTTCGGATTTAAATGCAAAAGTTTGAAATTCTCAAAAAAAGAGCCAATGAAAAGCATTTGTTGCGTGAAAAGTTTAAATAAAGCTCTACATATAATGAGTAAAATCATATTATCATTCTGAAACACATCTTTTTATAGATTTCTAACAAATACGGATATTTTCTTTTCTTAATTTAAAAACCAAAGGATTAATTTCTCATTGTATTATATTGCTCATCAAATAAAACTGCTGTTTCAATATCAGGTTTTCATATAATGTAATGGTCAAAAGCGAATACTTAAAAATATTTTAATAAACATCTTTAACTTAGTTTATTATAATAATTAAAATTTATTTAAATGACTTTAAAGATATTTCAAAAAGATAAATACTTGATTAACATATTATGCATTCAATTTGGATTTAATAAGACATCGTAGAAATTTTTAAAATTCGTAATATTCCAGAAATTTATGTTGTTGCAATCTTGACAATGTTCCGAAAAATGCAAAAGAAAGCATTTAGAATCTATCATCACTTTGTAATGAGAATATGCTAACGTTTTTAAATGCAATTTAGAAAATAAAAATTGTATTTTGAGACATTCAACTATACATTTTGTAAGAAGCAATTCTTCGAATATCTTTTAAAAAGAATTGTTTTGTTGCTTTCTCTTTATTCTGTATGTAGGAAATGTGATAGGTATATAATTCAGTTTGATAGCCGTTCACACTTACTATCTTTCATGTATTAGAAATTCTTCTCTAAAGATGTTTAGTTTTAGTTTTTATTAACGTCGCACTAGAAGCAACACGAGGGCTATTGGCGACGGACCTCGTAATTTTGAACCACGGTCAAGTGACGAGGACGACACCTGAGCTGGCACCCCCCTCTCCTAACACCCACACCACGCCAATGGGAGGACTTTGGACCCCAACAGATTTAACGTGCATCAACCCCAGCTAAACGGCGGGTCTTTGGCGGCCAAGTATCGAACCCACGACTGAACGAAAACCGCCGGCCGCGAGTCCACGACCTTGACCACTAGGCTACCGCGGCCCCTCTTCTCTAAAAAAAGAAGAATGACAAATCAATGAATTTTACGGTAAAAATTATGCGATCGATTGCGTTGTACATTAGTACGTTCGGATTAAGCATTTATACACGTAAAAAAATGCTATTACTTTTTAAAATAATTCTTTATATTTCAGTGACTAGATCTTTTTTTTCCCATAGGTAATGTAAAAAAAATTCTAAGCATGTAAGAAACATTAGGCGATAGGATATTTTACAAACAGAGAGAGCAGAGTAGTGTGTGCTAGCGAAACAGGAATATAGTAAAACTGATAGAGTGGTCAGTACATATATATATATATGTGTGTGTGTGTGTGTATGAATGGGGAGGTAGATGGGTGAAAATGTTATAAATTTTTACTTAATGTACAAATTTTCCCCCTCATTCATGCAGGAAAAAATGATTTTTGATATTATCATAATTTTTGTTCTAAAGAAATTATATATATCGCTAAAACGAAGTTACAAGCAATGTTTCAGATCATAACACATTCAATTTATATTTGTTAATAATCCAGAAACAGGTTCCTAATTCTAATAACTAATTTTTGATGTATGAAATGTAGCCAATTGTTTCTCCCGATTTTAGAAGGAAAATGATTTTTGGTTTCTTCAGAATTTGGATTCCTAAGACATTTATGACTAAAATAAAACAACAAGCAATGTGTCTGAGAAAATACCAGGTTCTATCTATATTTTTGAATTATAAATTTTATTCCAATTCAAATCATAGAATTTTTTTTCATAGATATAACTTAATTACTTGGTTATGGTATAAATTATGTTATAATTAATAATTATCAACGAAATACTGTGGACTTTTCAGTAAGTTTAAATTATATATTTAATCTAAGAGTTAATAGAAAATATTAAAAAAAAATTAAAATTAATCAATCATTGTCTGGAAAATATTGATTTCTATTAGGAACTCAGTATTATATTAGTTTTGATGTGTTGTAGGATTACAACGACAGTTACTGTTATAGAAATGGAGAGCAGAATCTTCTAATCCACTTTCGCATGATATATTCAACACTAGTCCCAAACCGACCCTGAATAACAGACTAATTCAGAGAGGTATTATACCACACAGCATTGGAGGTCATTTCCAGGCTTGATGTGTCTTTGGCAATCAATAACATTCCGTGATAGGGGCACAGAGAGATTACACGTCAAGATAATCATCACAACAGATATGGGGAGACGATTGTGTATTGATTTTAAGATTCCTTATTTCGGTTTGATTCAGGTACAGGTGGAATAGAGAAAGGCATATTCTGCAATGTTGTAATTGTGTTCTTGTTTACCAATGACAGCAAATACCCGGAATCACTATTTTTCAGGTATGGAATATAATATATGTATATGTATATATATATAGATCTTGCTTGGTAATATAAAATGATGCACAAATCTGTATCTCTTCTATGGGATAAAACTGGCTTCTAAGTTCCACTGAATTTATCATAAGATAATAGTATATCCTTAAAATTAAATTTCACGTAACTTAAAAATAATTTTAACTTCCAAGATTGTGAAGTTTTGAGAAATTTATAGGTGAATTTTAATTTATCATAAGTTCTGAATGAAAATGTGAATTCAATTTTCGTCATTTAAAGATTTTACATTATTAAAACAGTTATGTGAACATTTTTAGGCATTGCTGTGTTTCGTCAAGAGGTGGAGGTATCGCAGATACCAGTCTCGGTACTGACGTGACTCTAGTTTAGGTACTGCAATATTGCACCTACTTGTTCAGGTATTCGGTATTATGTGTACTTTTTTGAGTAATGTGGTAATACATGCGCTTGTCTACTACTGTGGTAACAGAAATGCACATTTAATACCACTATATAGGTACTTTGTTGTTATGAACAATATTCTTATTATTACGGTGATGTTAGTCTAAATACTGTAGTAATACGTGTACTGATCAAGGTACGAAAGGAATTCATGTACTTGTTCAGATGATAAATAATACGTGTACTTGTTCATGTAATGTGGTATTGTATGGACTCGCATAGGTATTACACGGACACGACACTAACCTTTGTAATGTTGTAACATAATAGTCTAGGTTATGGGGTAATACAGCAACTTATCCAGATAATCGGTAATACGTGTATTTGTGCAAGTAATGCGGTATTATATGTACTTGTCTAAATATTGCGGTTACATGGACACTGTTCTGAGTATTGCAGTCACACTATTCCAGGTATTACAGTAATATGTGTGCTTGTATGGATACTAAGGGAAAGCATGTACTTGACAAGGTAATTTAATAATACATAAATTTATATTAGTAATGTACTTGTATAGTGATACTACGATACTTGTGTTCCGGCAATAAGTAATGTGAATGTTTGCTTAAGTATAGCAGCATTATGAGTATTTATCTAGTGAAATCATTTTGAAATTAATACACATAGTAATATACATATAAAAATAAACATTCAGTATTAAGTACTATATACAAGGGAAAAATTCAATACAATTCAGGTGTTTTTGTAATTTTTTAGTGGATTCTTATTTAACAAAGCTCACGCAGCATCGCATGAGTTCGAAAAAAAACAAATGTTATCTGCTGTACTATTTCATTTGAACATGTATACTTGCTGTTAAGTCTTAAATATTTCCTGCAATGTGATTTAAGATGCCGTAAAAATATAACTTCATTTTTATGTAATTGCTCTTTTTATTGTTTTTCTTTTGGCAAAGAAATAGAACAGATCGCTTCAGGTCTAATGGAAATAATAATTATATATGTTTGTCTAATAAGTATGAATAGAAATGATACCGGGGAATGTGATGCAAGCTAGAAATCTCGTGTTAGATATGTCTCAAATGTTGGAGTGGGTAGATCTCGCCAAGAGTGAAAACGTGTTTAGTGCTTGTTTCGCGAATGAAAATATCGCGAACCTTTAAGCAGTATTTGGCTATCATATTTTCCTCTAAGCTTGAAACTCTTCTACGGAAACTTTTCATAAGATCCATCAGATTTACAAGACCAAAATCATGCTCATATAGCCAGATTTTGAGAGGCACCACAAAATCAAAGTGAAGGCATTGAGTCCTTATCTTCGGTGCATAAGTTTGTACTTTAAGGATAAATAGTGAACAGAAACTTTGCACTAAATTGTACACGATCGTTTTAGGAATAGGATCCAAGAAAACTGCAGATACGTGAATGATCCGTCACGACAATGTGTTCGATCACTTTTCGCGAAATGAGAGTAGTGCTTATCAAGGTCAAATTATGAGGGTAGTGCTGATCAAACAGAAAGGAGTAACTCTGTTTCAAACCTCATTGATCCATATGATTAATTTGCCTTCTTTTCTTCTCAGACATAAAATGAAGCCTGAAAAGACATCGTTTAGGGGCGATTTATGCTATACTAGTGGCTTCGGTGGAACCCTCAAGCCCCTTGATTGCCAACTTCCGAGGAATGTATGAAAACTAGAATAAGTACTTGAAGTGGTGAATTGATGTAGGAGGTTTATGTTTTGAAAATTATTAACTCGCTGCACATATTTTTTCAATAAATCACTTTTTTATGACTTCAGTACTGATACTTTTTGGACAAATCTTGATTATAGCTTGGCATGCCGTGAAAGTGTGGAAGGTATGCAGGCGTCGTCCTTGTCACCTGACCGAAGTTCAAATCACGAGGTCCTTCTCCCTCTTGTTGTTTCTAAGTGCCACGTTAATAATCAGTTAATTGATTCCATAACAGTCTTGTATAGCGAAACGAAACATGACAAGAAATACCAATTTCTATTCGAATATATGGAGGACATTGGTAACGGAAAATTACTTGAAATTATTTAATTCATTTCGAAACAAAGAAACATCAAATAAAGCACTAAGAAATGGCAATACAATATGCTGTACAATTTTGATAAGCCTTGCATTTCCCTGGATTGACAATTTTGCTTTGATCAGCTCAAGCCTTCGTTTGACTTATGGTCAACGCTTGCAATACTTAAGGAATTTTCTCGTTATAACGAGTTGATCGACTATTTCTCTGTCACACTCTTGCCAAAATTGAACCTTAATTCATCCCAAATGAGCAATAATCACATTAAGTAGAAAGTATGGGCTACGGGAAATTGTAAATCAATTTTTTTTTAAATTTCTTACTCCTTATTATGTAAAATCGTTGAGAGTTCTCACGTCGGAGTCTGAAGGAAACTCTCAACGAGCAGAGACGTATCAGAGAATGAGAAACAGAAACAATGTAAAACCTTTGTTAATAATTAACTGTAATATATTTATTCTATTCTTATTTAACAAAGCATCATATTTACTTTAGAATGATTTTAATCACAACACCTCTGGCAGTTTTGCCTTACACGAATATTAACGTTAACTTTCCAATCTCCACGTAGTAAGATTAGTAATTTCATTTAGTAAGGATCAAGTTCAAATATCCTCCTCTTCATAGGATAGTAATTTTGTATGAACACTACATAGCTCTAATGAATTCACACCTCGTGATTTTCAACCGGAATATTTAACGAATACTTTTATTCAATAACTATAAGGCCGATTATAATTAAAATTACAACAGCTCCCAGTCTGAGCGATTTGAGTTCATTTCATGGAAAAGGGACTTGAATATTTCACACAATACTTTGCTCTCTTCGATATTCGGATTTTTCAATTTTTTTATGTTCAGGTTGGCATCGATATGTTATCAAGAACCAAGCTTATTTCAAAAGGAAAAATCGTGTATTTGTAAAATGAAAAATTGGAAAAAGAAAAAAAAAAAAAAAAACTTGTACGCGCATTTCTGCACGTTTACATCTCGAGATCATACATGGTAATCCGCGTTGTATGAAGATCTGCTGCAGCGCAGTGAGACAATTCCCACAATCGGCCATCCAACAGTATCACCTGACCTCAAGTGAGCCAGTAAAGGCACAATCAATACAAAAATATATACATACGTATTAAGAAAGACATCAAGAGAATAACGACTAAAATTACAGTAAAAACATATACACTTAAGAGATGATTAATAAATAGGTGAATATTAATTATGATAAAGATTCAAAATTCTAGCTACTTCCCAGTATCTGAAAAAAAAATTGAAAAGAAAAATTAATACTCAAGAAATATAATAAATACAAAAAAATGAAATTCACTCTAAAACATGAAAAAGGAAAAGGGAAAAGGTTCATCAGGTAATAGCGTCATGAATCCACAGTTTTAGATATTCATCACAAGTACTAGTTTTCACTGATCCTTTCAAAAGGCTGCACTTTTGAATATAGTATGTGTTATTCGGTTTTATTCTCGTTATCTTGTATGAGCCTAAATATTTGAGTTTCAGTTTAATTCCTTGTCCCAATTGTGTGAGTACGTTTGATAGCGGTAAGATCACGAAGCTTGAAAGTAGTTGTTGGTTTTCGCCGGAGGTTTTTATTTCTACTGTTTTCATCTTGAATTTTCAGGAATTGTTGTTTAGCTTGTTTCCGAACTACAACTACATGACTAGAAAAGTCAGAAGAGCTTGACTCAGTAATACTAATCGTCTACAATTTTTCTTTTTCAGGGTGTGCTATTTGTGTTTCATCCTTTAAATTAATAGATATCTGGATATCAGTAGTTTTAATCTTAATTGGTTCATAGATTGAAACCAAATGCGAAAAACATTTTGTTGAGGTTTAGTAACTTTTGATCTGATTTTGAGTTCCAATTTGTCATTCATTGAGATGTTATGAATGGAAATGTGTTCAGCATTTTACATTTCAGTATTAGAAATGTTTGTTAATTTGACACCGTCAGGTATGATTATTATTTCAGCCTTTGTTAAAATATCCATGTCAATAATAGAATCTGACGTCATAATTTAGGTAACAATACAGAATTTAGCGAAAAATATCTGATTATCTATAACACGTTATTGTATACAACTACCGATTTGTGACATTGGGCTTTTCGCGGTTTCCCTTCACTAAACTTGGGGATTTTTAATTGAGATTGATTGCTATCGCTAAACAACCTTTGTCTAACCAAAAATGAAACATGATACGTAAAGTTAATATGTAAAGCAGTTAGGAATGAAGTGAAGCGGTTGAGTTGAGAAACATATGAACTCCGTCGGAAGGAGTAGAGTATCTGAAAGAGGATCTGAGAGAGAGACTGTAGGAGAGGTGAAGCTGAAGCGATAGATAAGTGGAAGGAGGAATTAAAGATTATAATAGAGGGTTCGAGTAGAGATTGCTGTTGGAAGGATATTATCTAGTGTTTTCGACAGTTGCTCCAGAGTCTGAGTTGCAGTCGAGGAAGGATTAGTGGTAAAAGTCTGTTAGATTACTATTGGTGGGTTGAACTAAGGTATTAGAAAGCTTACCCGGGAGAGCATAGCCATTTCTGTCATAGTATATATATGCTAATAAATTGTTGAAGCTTTGTTTTGGTTATTCTGTAATTATTTGTGTCGTAGTGTTTAATAATTGAATCTAGTGATGGCACAAGAGGACGCCCGGATCGGGCGGACGTCACAGATTGATGTAATGTACTCATTACCGCTGTAAGTGACCCATGAAAATTAATGTCGGAGAAAGAATTTTGATATATGTATTTATAGTTAGAAATTCTTTCTGATTGCTGGTATTTACCAAAGCAGAAAATGGATTATGATTAATAGAAACATTTTTTTTTACATTAAAGGAGGTAAATGATATATAGTTGACACAACATTATTGGTTGGATTTGGAATAGGTTCTTTAATACATTTTGCAGAAATATGGCCAAATTTTTACAAATACATTTTAAACCAGTACATTTGTCTTTATTAAAACGAGAAATATGATTTGTCATGTTACAATTCTATCATTTTAAATAACAGATCAACGAAAGTAATTTTTTGAGCTATGTCAAGTCAGAGGAAAGACGAGGATTTGTTCGTGGAAATGTTATTTAATTTTTATCATTTACTACTTTATCATAAATACGAAGCTTCTCTTTAAATATTTAGATTTAGCTACGCATAAAATAGTGGCATTTCATGGGTGGTCCTAAATGCCATTTATTCAATATCCAAATTCATGAAGAATCGTAGGAAGTACTTGCGAACTCTGTAATTACAATAAAATATTCATAAAGTGATTAATTTTGACTAACTTACGTCTAATTTACTATTTATGAATTTTGGCGGCATTCAATTGATTACGGAATTCTTGCAATAAAGCATTTTTGAAACAAAAAGCATATCGTAAGATCACTTTAAGCACACAAAAAGATCTTTGCCTGACAATCAATCAAAGTTTTGGCAAATAGTATTTTTTGCTGTTCATTCGGAGATTGGGAAAAAAGAAACGACTCTTCCCAATCTTGTTTACATCGTTTGTAACATAACTAGTAACTCTTTCGATGAGTATTTCGGACATCTTTCAAAACAAAATAGTACGAAGGTTTGAAAGTATCTGCAGACCTATTATGATTTAATACCGGAGCCATTACAAAAGGAGGAAGTAGGACTTTTTTTCTGTTTCGTCAGCAGAAATTTTAGAATCACTTTTGAGCGATTTAGTTTCACGCTTGCAATTCTTTTAAATTCGATAAAACATTGGAAACAGTTATTAAAAAGAGCTCTTCCTTTATTAACATTAGTATCCACTCCTAACATACAAATTAAATCATTTACAGAAAAGGAATTGGATATTAATTTCTTGCGATCTTCAATATTGAAATCAGTGAGAAATGAGGGAAAACTTCTCAATTCTTTTCTAGTACTCGTATTACTATAATATGCATCGTTAAATAATATAATGTTAAACAACGTAATTGCTTCAATATTTCCTGATTGAAGAAAAATAGACACAACAGAAATATCATTAAGAGTGATCATGTTTATAGAGTTTGGCTAGCACAATCACTCAATAAAACTTAATTTTGTTTATAAATTGAAAGATAAATAGTTCTCTTTCACTTCTCTTCAGCAATGATGTACCCAAAATGTTTGAATGGCCACAACAAAACAAAGGAGTGTAGTAACCGTTTATTACTACTCTTTCTCATCGACTTTTGAATGAACACTACATAGCTCTAATGAATTCGCACCTCGTGATTTTCAAACGGAATATTTAAGGAATGCTTTTATTAAATAACTATAATGCTAATTATAATCAAACTTACAACAGCTCCCAGTATACGCGACTGTACCTCATTTTATGGAATAGGGACTTAAATATTTGAATATATTGCTCTCTTAAATATATGGATTTTTAAATTTCTTTAAGTTGAGGTAGGCATCGATAGGTTACAAAGAATCAAGCTTATTTCAAAAGGAAAAATCGCTTATTTGTAACATGAAAAATTGAAAACCAGCATGCTCCTTTCTGCGAATTTACATCTCGAGATCATACATGCTAATCCGCGTTGTATGTAGCTCTGCTGTAGCACAGTGGGACAATTCCCACAATCTGCCATCTAACATTATCACTTGACCTCAAGTGAACCAGTAAAGGTATAATCAAATCAAAAACATATGTATACACATTAAGAAATACATCAAGAGAATAACTACTAAAATTAATGTTAGAACATATACATTTAAAGGATGATTAATAAATATTTGAATATTAATTATTAGAAAAAATTAAGGTTCAAGCTACGTACCAGAATTTGAAAAATTGAAAAGAAAAATTAATAATGAAGAAATACAATAAATGCAAAAAAATGAATTTTACTCTAAGAGGTAAAATGTTTCTGAGGAAAAAATTCATCAGGTAATATCGTCATGAATCCTCAGTTTGAGATATTCATCACAAGATCTAGTTTTCACTGATCTTTTCACCAGATGATGAAGTTAAAGATGGATCATCGATCGGCATTTCTTCATCAAATGAATTTTCTACAGGTGTATCACTACAGACAATAGAAGACTTTCGAAGAGTGACATAGCATTTTCTGTTATTAGGCCGCGCGTTCTAAGCATATCTGAAAGGAGATAAACAATATTCAAAAGACTGTTAAAATAATTCACATTTTGCAAATAACAATGTATTTATTCATGCATGCAATATGCTGACCTACTATTTTAAATTTTGAGAAGAATAATATAAAAGTAAAAAAAAAAATCAAAATCAAAGGACAATAATGCTTCTATTCTCAATCAAAAAAGTATATGAAATAGATTGATATATCGGACTGAATTTAAAAGTAAGCTAAAACTAAATTAATAAGCAAAAGCTGTTTTGTGCTAACGGTACTTGAAAACACCACTTCAATAAAGGCTTTGAAAAAAAAGTAAAAGTTATACATTTTAAAATTTCACAAATAACAACATTTATGAGGACTTATAAATTAAAAAAATATATACAATGGATATTAAAATGGATATTAAAATGTTTTACTTCAGAAACTCAATATCACATATCTCGCTACAAAATTGCTGTTAAAATGAGATACTCAATGGGGAAATATTAGTTCTCAATGATTTACAGCTTCAAAGAACTGCTAATACTATATATCGATGTTAGAGGAAATATTTAGCATTAATTAGGAAGCATTTCTAATGGATGAATTGAATATTTTTAATACTAATGTATGTTGCTAATTGCACTTATTTATACTAATAAGTTGCTAATTGTACATTGGAGCATAAAGGGTAAATTGATACTTTTTCAATCGGTCAGAAATATTGTGTTGTTAATATAACTAGATACTCATGTTTGTGCAGAATATTATTGAGAATTTCTTAGATTTCTTTACCCCGAGTCACACACTTCACACAATTCAAAGTAGTTTATGTTCGGGAAAGAAATTGATTTACAGTAATTGTTACTGTTATTTAATTAAACAAGACTAATTTCAATCTCAACAAAATTTTGAAAAATTTCCCAGAGATGCGAATTTAACTACGTACCAGGTAACGATTAAATTGGTTTCGAAAAGCGTGCGTGCATTTTCCGATACATAAATCGCGTGATCATCAACTGTATTTGTATTTAATTCTGAATTATGTATGGAATGTTCCGATGAAACATTTGATAAAATGGAAATATGGAATGAAATCCCTAAGAAGACCATATTCTGAAGTACGAATTTTAAATTAAACGGATGCTCAACTTCCAGAGGTGTTTGGAAAGTGACGAATTTTTAATATGCATAATGCCTAAGAGAAGAGGTTATTAATAACTGGCACGATGAATCATTAAATTTGGATAAATTGGAATTATTAACCATATAAATTTCAAACGCGTCAATTTTAAAGTGCAGTTAGTCTATGAACAAACGGAAATTTATTTATTTACATAAATAGATTTTGCTTTTATTTCTTGTATATACGAGATATACAAAGTGTTCTTTTCAGAATTTAGAATGTATAAAAGAGAAGTACAGCCTCATCCTCACCAAAGCGAAAAATATCCCGTGCAGAGATGTCAAGAAATACATCTTCTAGACGAAACATGATAATTATACTTCTTGGAGATTTATGTGGCCACGTTTGTCTAGAGGTCATGGTCACAAACTCGGGACCAGCTTGTTTTTCTCGAGTCGTGGGCTTAGATCCTGTTGCCACTAAATATTCGTAGTGTAGCGGAGCAGTTGAACACTAAATTTAGTCGGTATCTTAAATCCTTCCGTGGCATAGTGTGGACATTTTTAAAAGAAAGTCATCTTCACTTGACCGAGGAATAAAATTAAGAGTTTCGTCACCAATAGTGCTATAATATTTTTTAGTGGTTGATTTGGAGCACACGTAGTGATTCATTCCGCAAGCAGATAGCAAGTTGAATTTTAAAGTTGAAGCAATCTTGATCTCTTTCTCTTGAAGACAATCTGTCTTTGTACAAGAGCTTCTAAATAGCCATATTTTAGACGTTCGTCATTATACGCCTCTGTGGGAATAAGGCTATAGGAAAGTTATATATATTAGACATACACACACACACACACACAAAAATAAATATAAAAGTATTTGAAAAAAAAAAGTATCAAATATCAGAATCATAGAAAAATAACATTTTGAGGACAATACGCTTTAATAATATTATACTTTGAAATAATGAAAAAAATCGTGCTTATGGCCTTTCTGGTCAGAGAAATGTATGATCAAGTAACATAAAAACAAATCGAAATCTGTATCTTGTCCCAAACTTGTGTTCTCAAGGTGTACTATCATCGTAAGGCCATACAAATATATGCATTCTAGACTAATTCAGTTGACTTAGCAGTCACTTTTATCGACCTATATGAATTTAAGATACGCCAGTAATTGGGTTTTATTTGCTTTTATCTGTGAACATAGTTTACTGTTTCCTCAAAATGAAAAATACTTGGCATAAAATGGTCTATGTCAAGCATTTTTTTTTCATTCGTAAAATTTATAAATCCTAAAGAAGATAAAAGCATGATATCTATGATATCCTTTTTTATTTGAACACTTCTATAAACTTTTAAATTAATAGCGAAACGAACTTGAAAAATAGATAGAAACTCAGATACTAAGATATTTTCTAATTTAATTTAACTGCAACGTACACCAAGTATGGCAGTTTTGGAAGTTTTGTGGTCGCTCATTACATGTCTTAGCATATCAATAATTTTGGCAACCCTTATGAGAAAATGTCCAACATCAATGCCAAAAAAGCGTCATCCCTCAGCATCTGTTCTTTCAACTGAAATGTTGAGATAGAAGTCAAATCTATTCAAGGAAATCCATCAAAGTCCTTTTTAGCTAGCTATCTTTTTATGTCCATTTTGAATATAGAATTCCTTTAAGCATATGGAACGTGTTGAATATTCCAATGTGACAGACTTAAAATAGTTTGTCTTTTTTTGAAACTTTCAGTTGTAAAGAAAGAAAGAAATACTAAAGATTAATTTAATGTAGATGTTAATTGGTAGTTTATCGAAGAAGGTTTCCTGACACTTGGATAACAAAATAATAAATACTAATTAAATCTATACAACATGTTAATTACACAGCTAATAAAGAAGTCACATAGACAAAAAGAGTAATTTATACTGTATTTATTACATTGTAATCAGAATAAATAAATTTTTTATTTCACTGGCTTTCAAGGCTAACAATTTTAGGTAATGGAAATTATAAATTTAAAATTTTGATTTTCTTTACAGTGGAAAACATTCATAACACTTGAGATATTGAAAAATTAAATAACTAAGATAATTATAAATAGACATAGTTAGAAAATATTTCCAGATCTCAATATGAAAACTTCTGAAGAAATATTGCATCGAAGTTTACTTACTACCAAAAAAAAAAATTATTAGATTGTATTACATTGTAAAAATTATTAGATTGTATTACATTGTAAAAATTATTGAATTGTATTACATTGTAAAAATTATTAGATTGTATTACATTGTAAAAATTATTAGATTGTATTACATTGTAAAAA
>BMAW01090739.1:0-19762 GCA_019974015.1 Nephila pilipes
AAGTGACAAAAATTATAATGAAAGATCGTAAAGTGAAGCTCCGTGAGATTGCTGAGATGACACAGATATCATATGGAAGTGTATTTACTGTCCTTCATGAAAAATTGAGCATGAAAAAGGTTTTTTCCAAGTGGGTGCCGCGATTGCTTTCGATGGAACAAAAACAGCAACGAGTCGATGATTCAGAAAGCTGTTTATCGCTATTTACTCGCAACAAAAAAGATTTCTTGCGAAAAAAAAAATTGGGGGGAAAAAAAGATTTGGAAAAGCGTTGGAACGATTGTATCACCCTAAAAGGTGATTAACAAAAGGTGTTATGTTGATGAATAAAAAAAATTTTGCAAAAAAATGTTGTTTTCAATGTTAGTCTCGGGAGTTATTGATTGATGTGTTACATCATCGTGCGTAACACTCGTCGCAGTCGCAAGGCATGAAACAGCAGTTGCAGAATAAAGCCTTAAAAAGGGTTAATAAAGAATATACTCGTAATTAATGCGACTTATCGAAATTTTACTGAATGTTGCAATTTTTTTATAGGCATTTTGTAATGTAAGGCTCTCTGTTACCTATGCAAATGCAAATATTGAGACAATCTCAGTTTTGAAAATTGCAAGATTCTTCCTTTAACTTCAAAGCTTTGTTATTATTAAAAACCTAATAATTACTCACGTGTGAGCGTATATATGTAGATAGTGGGGTGATGGAGATTGTTCATCCCGAATCTACGATGGTTTGCTCTTACGCAAAGGGCTGGTTGTCTAGGGGGGTAGTTTCGCATTCCATGTAATGTTGTTGTTGAAGGATGAGGCTTGCAGTAGCTTTACTTGTTTATTAGGAGAGATGATGAAGAGTGAAAAGTATTTACACTATGATATATATACAGGTAGTAAACAGTTCTTCCGAGACGGATAGATGGCTGCCTCATTTAACACATATTAGCGATGGGCGCTGGAACGCGCTCAGGCGTTTGAAGTTTACTTCCAACGCGGGTAGCGAAGGAGAAGAGAAGCGGAAAAAGTGGCGGAAAGAGGGAAGAGGAGAGCGAAAACGAAGTGTCACTCAGTTTGGTTCTGGGATAGGTGGCACTGCATGAGCTTATCGCATGACTCTGATTCGTGGCGACATCTTTTGAGTATCGGAGGAACTGGTTTTACAGTAGATTGAAAAAATAAAATTAATTGCTTAGTAATTAGATGGAAAATCCTACCAATATATATATATATATATATCGAGATTTTAAGAATTTAGTGATTAAGTTAAAAGATGTAATCATCATAATTAGTTATTACGTTATAAATAAAATTCTCCTTTTAAATGAGAGTCCAATTGGTTATTTAAAAATAAACTTTTAAAATGTTTCGTAGTCTAGTTATGCATTGTTTTAAACCTGAGTTGATGCATCCCAGAAACAGTTCTTTTATGAAGAAAAAAGAGACATTTACAGAGATTTCATCAGTCAGTGAAGAAAAGTTTAAGCAACGGCCATATAGCCTTGGCGATGGATTTGGCGAGCATCTTCGAGATTTCGGCTACAAAATGAAAGTTCCCGAAATTGTTGGAATCTAGTTAACTTAACTGAGACTACAGTTACAGATTTTTTCGTGGGTATTCCCTGTGACGTCCTATCTGACCGGAAAAGGAAAAATCCTCCGAGAGCCTTAGATGAAGTAGTCTGATTTGAAGATCAATCGGGAAATCAACTGGAAGTCATCGGCACTTGAAAGTGAAACTAATGGCAGAGTGCCGGCTGAATTGGCGAAGCAGAAGCTTGTATTTTCCGGGAATTTTTCGAGAGCATTCCTTGGAATTATAGAGTATTACTGCGGAGGTTTATGTTTAGTGAGAACTAGTAAGGTGTTGCGCTACTGTGACTGTCATTGAAAGTACTATTTTTTCCAGCACCTATGGTACTAATCTGTATAAGTGCCGTGCTTTCTGTTTGTGCTGTTATTTTACAAGCTCTGCTACTTGTATGTTATCCTGAAGATTTGAGAATAAAGCGTTAGCCGTCGTTATCCTTCGTGTTGGGCTGATTTTCATTTCGTTATTCACCCACGCATGATTCAGAAATTTTGCAATAACATAATAAAAGTTGCATTTCCTTTAACTTGTTTGCCTTTAATATCAAAGAACTGGAGACAATTTTCGATATTGCAGATTTTTTTTTTACAAATAAAAGGCCTTAAATTAATATAATTTCAGAATAATCACATGAAATTATTATAAATAATTCGTGTTATACACGTTATATTACGTAATATTTATAATACCTTATTCATTAAATTTCAAAATATTTTATGAATGCAATACTTTTTTTTTCATTTCAGTTGTTAAAATTATATATCAGCTTAACATTACAATATGGGAAATGATTGACGGAAAGTAATTCACTCAGAAAAATATTGATTTATTCAGAGATGAGAATATTAATATATGCTACTGTCTCTCAGTTAATTATGCCAAAATATTCTATAGATGTAATGAAAAAATTTCAATCCAAAAAAATACATCTTGTTCTTTTCTCCTTCAATACTATACAAAAGCAATATTTTATATATATATATATATATATATATATATATGTGTGTGTGTGTGTGTGTGTGCAACATTATTCCTATCGACTTTTGTAAAGTAACATAATATCAGATACAGTCGAGGCGTATTGAATTTTCACTTTTATTTAAAGCTGTGAGAGAGACCATTTTCATTAGGTAGTTGGTTACATCATTTAAGTAAGAAGAGCAGAACAGTTGTATGAAAAAGAGCAAGCGCAGTATGAAACAGAGCGTTTTTGCTTATATACTAGGGAAAATTCCCATCAAACGTCATAAGCACGTGGTAAGAATAAGGGGATTCCAGGGAAATATAGTAGATAGGGAATTAAAAAGGGATTGTTTTTGATAGATTTATAATTAGTTTAAGCAGAATTAATCCTTTTCAAGAGCGCGTGATGTAATAAATTATAGGATACTTTGGAAGGGGATCAGGAAATAGAAGGAACTCTTTACTTTTGTATTAGGGAATGAGATAGAATAGAAAGTTAATTTATTATTTAGGGTAATTATTGAATTAAAAGTTAAATCATTACATATATATATATATATATATATATATATATATATATATATATATATATATCGCGAGAAGTCGTTTTCTAATAACTAGTTTAAAAATATGCTGTTAAGGACTACATTTTAGGGAAAAAAGAGTTTTTATTGATTTTGTAGAATTACATCTCTTAATTTAAAAGAGCCTAATTAATGCACAGGAAAGAAGGAGATTATCAGAAATAAAAAAAAAGTTTAAAATTGAGAAATCAATATAAAATGTATATCGAAAATCATTCTATGTATCATAAATTCATGAAATAATTTTATAAATTGTATTGTTACTTTCCTGATTGCGGCTTCCTGAATAGATATTTATTTTTACATTTGTCTTCCTAATTAGGATAAAACTCAATCTTTCTTAAATCATGCTCTTAACAGAAGCTAATAATCAAAGGCATAACAGTCAACTTTTATATTTTAGTTCGTCTACCCAGCATTTATGAAAAGCTATTCAGAATAAACGAATTTTATTCTCTGAACAACAACCACGGACATTAAACTATTTGTTCGCAGAGAATATCTCACATAATACGCATACAATCTATCGATCAATCAAGTAAACGTAAGAATTTACAGTTCCGGTTTATTTTGAAGTCTTAAAGTAATGTTTCGGTTCTCTTTTATCATTTGACGCAAGAAATTTGTTAGGGCTTTTCTATTTGATAACAGGCATTCAAAACTAAAATTTTCATTTCCCTGCAAAAGTTAAACATTGAATAATAAATTAACAGGAATTGGCCAAGAAGGAAAAACTGAAATTGACTTTATTTAATCATGATGGACAAAAAAATCATGTGCGAGAATTTTGACGGAAAATATTCCCTCTTTTTTTAAAAGGACTCTTACTTTATTATTCCTATTTAATAAGAAAGAAAATTTGCTGATACTTGCAATACCCGCAGCGGATTTTTTTTTCCAAAGCACATTTTATTGAATCCTAAACGAGATCATGTACGTACTTTATCATACTATTATAGAATTTTGAAAAAAAAATGAAATATTTAATTTAAAAAGCCCATTACGAACTCATATATATGAGAAACCCTATTTATGTCACGTTCACAAAAAAAAAACTTTTTCTCCTTGCTGTAATTTTTGCATTTGCGTATACGCGTAAGAGACAAACCATGTTTATATGTATTGCAAGAAATACTTCTCACAGAATTGTGTTTTATAAATCGTTTGCATCTTAATATAAAGGAAATGTTATATATTTATGAAATTTACAAGAAGGCATTCTCCCGTAGTGATCTTCATAATTCATTTGCATATTCATACGTGATTAAGGTTTATGAAATTTATAAATTATTATTTGTCTTCTGGAAGACGATTGACAATTCATTTGTGTATTCATGCAGAGCAAAACTTTTCTGCACGTTAAGTCTGTCGTAGCCCTATAAAGTAGTGTGGAAGTTTTGAAAAGGGAGTTGCTAGCTCAAGTGCTATCCTCACTTCTTCACCGAGGTCCAAAATTAAGGGGTTCGTTACCAATACTTCTCGAGTAGTGTTAATAAACAATCAATGGTATCAAAACGGTCGAGAACTGTTTTTACACTTTTATTCTAATATTTAGAGAGCAAAACTGATAATAAGAATTAACTACATCTAAAAACTCGCAAGATATAGGTTTCTGAGTTCAAAATAATTGGATTGGAATATTACTCATTAATTGATCTATTACTCATTATTATATAAATTAATACTCATTAATTGATCAAAACATTAAAAAGATGTCACGTATCTGCTGAAAATCTAGGAAGTGAGATAAAAGACAAAAGAAGTGTACGTTACAGATAAGGAAACATTAATAAAATATAAAAAAGATACCATTATTTATGATGTTGGCTTTTACAATTTAGCCTTGTAAAAAATTTAAGATTTTGTTTCTGTTTTATTCTTTACTTCAAAGGTTCCCGTCTACCAGACACTTTGATTTTGGAAATGTAACTTTCATTCTATGGAATTTCTACTTTTTTTCTCAAACCTCTACTATTTTATCTACTTGAATGCAAAAAAAAAAACATTCGAGAGTACAATAAATAATGAAGGTTTCTACAGACTTATATTCTTACTTCAATTTTAATGAGTCATTTGTAAATTTTTTTCACGGTCTTCAAGAAATATTTTTAAAAATTGGAGGGTAAAAAATGTAATTCATCAAAAAACCTTCATTATTTTTTGTTAGTTCTTAAGTACTTCCTCTATTTGAATGTATTCCGATTGTATTTTACTTCATATGTTTGTAGTCATAAATATATATTTATTCCATCTTTCTTTTTTTCCGACCAATATTATTATTTAAAACTTTCAAATGTTTATGTACACAGTGTACACTGAAATAGTTCGCAACTTGCATTAAGCCAGAACATATTTTATATTATGTGAAGGCATTATCATTCATTTCGATCAATACAAAAATAACTTTAAATCAAATATGTGGCTTACTTGTACATAGAGTGGAGTAGTGAAATCCATATATCTAAGACCTTCAAAACGCGCAAAGATCAATACGAGCTCGTGGATCAGAAATTTTGTGAACTACCAAATAATATAGTATCCTAGGAATTTCAAACGTTTTTTATGTTGGAATTTTTTTACAATTGAATTCATAAGATTTCTTTTCTGTCTCACAAATTCCTTACTGCAAGTCGTGTTCCATGTTGAAACGTGATCACTAAAAATTATAATGCCTCAAGCACATTTTGAATCACCTTTTTTACATTCATTTTGAAACGCTTTATTCTTAAAAGTATTAATTTAAATGAAATCTGCTCTCTTAACTTATTCGATCATGTATAATATGGACATGATACTTTAGCACTAATGAACATTCAGCTTTATATGTAAAAACTTTTCCTTAAAAAAGATTAATTATGCGATTGCAAGTTGTGTTCATCTATGTACTTATCTATTCAGAAGCGATTAATAGCTCGGACAGTTTGTTTTCAATACGATTATCTGGTTTCAGCAGAATGTTGTAAAATGATACATTATTAATGTAAAAAGGTATTATATTACTAGATATTGTTTCGAACATCAGATGGCGTTTCCCTGCGATGGTTATCTTGAAAAGGAAAAGAAACATTTACAGAGATACCATCAATCAGCAACTGAAGTTTAAGTAATGACCCCTTAGCCTTGGTAATGGATTTAGCGACCACTTTCGCGATTTGACGAGAAACTTGGTGACTTTGGTGACAAATGGAAAGTTTCCGAATGTGCTGGAACCACAGAGAAATATCGATTGGGAAGTAAGTTACAGACTTTTAGTGAACTTTCGGTGTGACGTCATGCCCGTGAAGAAGAGGTATAAAATGCCAAGCGACTGAGAGGCAGCCTGTCACTTGAGACAGTCTGTCTTTGGGGTCTTTGTTAAGCAGGTTGATGGGGAAATAGACTAGAAGCTGTTGACGCTTGTAAATGAAGCTTGCAGAGTAAATTTGCAGAGAAGCAGAGTGTATCATCCGGGAATGGCCTCTGGAAGTGCAAAGTGTTACTGGGGAGATTACCAATAGTGAGAACTAATAGGCTGGTGAAGTGAACGTTGCTGTTATAACTATGACTGTCCTTAACAGTGCTATTTTGTTCCTGTATCTGTGCTGCTAATATGTGCAAGTACTGTGTGTTCTGTTTGCGCTGTTATTGTCCAAGTTGTGCTACCTGTGTGTCATCCTGAAGATTTGTGAATAAAGCATCCTTTGTCGATATTCTCCATGTTTTCTGATTTTCATTCCCCCCCCTCCAGAAAATTTGAGTAATAATATTTTTAATCAATAGAATAGATGTGTGATTAAGAATAAAACGAATAATACTTTTCAGTCGATCTCTTTCAAGAAATATAAAAGAAACTGAATTACTATATAGTATATAAAATGCATGTTTCCTATGAAATTAAAAAAATAACGCCAACATAATTTAAGATTCTACAATGGAAAGAAAAATATTATATTAAAACTGAGTGTATTAACTTTCAAGGAGATGATAAGTAGAAGTAATAGAAAAAAAATTTAGGAAGATATTTGCTTGTTTTCTTTTTGGGGACTCTGTAACAAATTTCTAAGCTATGAAAATTTAGAGAAAACAAAGCAATATTATTTAAAATTGATATAATATTGAATATATAACTATTAAAAACAGTTAATTAAAAACTTGTCTTTAATTATTAAACACGATCGTTGAAAGAAAGTATACTGCGACTCAACTTTCGTCTAACACTAGATTATGCTTACATTTAATATAATTAATTATTTCCTTGTCTTGTTATTAATGTCATGTTCAAATTTATTATATTGTTCTTCTTCATATATTATTTTTACTTTCTGTGCATTTCTTATATTTTGAACAAGCAATTCAAAAGAACTATGTGAAAGAAATTTTTCAGGTAATAAAAAGGTCAAAATACCAAAAGAGAGCCAAGAGTCAGTCAACCAAGCAATAATCACACCCAAGTAGCTGCTGTGGCTATAGGAATGTTTCGAACTCTTTTGTTGTTATCGTTTTTGCTACTTGTAATGTTAATCCAGTATTTTGTAAGGAGCTCTCAACGATTCCAGACGTATGCGATAGTGTCTAAGACACAAAGAAGTGTGTGTGTGTGTGTGTGTGTTTAATATGTTAACAATCAGCTTTTACTACAAATTATATTTAATATTTGATTTTATAACTCGTCCAATTTATTTTATTATTTTGTGACAAACCACAATTCACCGCTAGAAATGTTTCCCTTTCAGTGGAAAATACGTAAACTTGGGGAGGTCAAAAGACAAAAAGGAACTTCATATGATATCTCAACTGGAAATAAACATATTTATCTTTTAGAAACAAAAGAATAAATAATAAAACATTTTTTTTTTCAAATAACGCGAAATAAACTAAAAAATCATAAAATGTGAATAAATGTAGCAAAATGTTTCAAAAAAAATACAATACTATTTGTTTTATTTATACTAAAATGTGGTAAACTAAATCCGTTAAATTTATGTTTAATTTACAAAAATAGCTTTTTGTAAACGCTGTTAAGTGATATCCCCCTATTGGTTAGATACATAAGTATGAAAAAGAAAAAAAATGAATAATTCTTACCACCCAAAATAAGATACTTTGGAAGTGAAAAAATTCGGTATATATTTTCGAACAATGCAGGGGAAAAAAAGAATCCGGAGTAAAAAAAAAAAAACATTTACTCTTTCGTCTATTCAGTGGAATTTATGAGGCGAAAAGAAGTAATGATGAAATTCACAAAACATCTCAACAAAGCTCGGAACATTTTCCCTCTTATATTTACTTCGTAATGTGGATCAGTTTTTCGCTCAATATATTTAGGTTATATTCTTAGTTGACTTATTCTATTGTTTGTCAGATTTATTCCTTTTTATTTACATACTTCCAGATAAAAAACCACAAAGTATTGTGAAAGTACAATCAAGAATTTATTTGAATGAAAGCAACATAAAGGAGCATATTGTGAAATTATTTGGCACGAGTTATTTTAGTGACTGCGGTAGGAGAATGGTCATGGTCGTGAGCTAGTAGTCGGCGTTATTTCCGTAGAATTGTCCGTTATATCTTTGCGACTTTTCTTAGTTTTCTATCTTCCTTCTTGCTAACAATTTTTAAATCGTCCTTCCCTTTTTTTTTTGTCAAGATCACAGATACAAATTATTTGGCGCAGCACATGAATCTTGTGCCATAAATTTACTGAAAGTCATTCGCTGACTTCATCAATTCATGGGTTCAAGTCCTGATACTACTTAAGACTTGCCGTTTAGAGAGGTCGATATGCGTTAAATATATTCATGCCCCAAGTCCCCTCGGGGAGTTGTGTAAGTGTATGGAGAGGAGGTGCCTGCTGAAGTGTCATCCTCGCAGCTTGAGCATGGCTCCCAATCTCAAGGTTCACCGCCAACAGCTTTCTATTAAAAAAAACTCTGGAGATGTGCACAAGTCTCAATTTGCATTTCAAGATAAAATTTTGCATTCCTGTGCTTCATGAAGCTACGTAAAAATTCCTTGCTTTTTTTTTTCTTACGTATTCTGAATATTTCAATTTTAATTACTTTTAAATTGTTATATATATATATAACACATCGATCAATAACTCCAGAGACTAACCCAGAGATGGCACTCGTAGTAAAACAGTAACCAGGTCTTTCTAGAGTACTAACCTTTGCTTGAAACGTGTCAAAATTTTAAGTCGATCGGACCAGGAAAAAGGTTTTTTGAAGTGAAGTGAGAAAGGTTTTTTCCAAGTCGGTGCCGCGATTGCTTTCGATGAAACAAAAACAGCAACGAGTCGATGATTCAGAAAGCTGTTTATCGCTATTTACTCGCAACAAAAAAGATTTCTTGCGAGAAAAAAATTTTTTGCAAAAAAAATGTTGTTTTCAATGTTAGACTCGGGAGTTATTGATCGATGTGTTATATATATATATATATATACCTTGTACATTTGTGTATATAATCTATTTTCCAGTACATTATGTTTAATTGCTTGTGTGTGGATATTTTTGTTTGTATTGTGACTTTTAGCCCGTTACATAATGTCGTAAAAAAAAAATAACGCACGAAACATCCTGTAAACACTCTTTCTCGGGGAAGAAGTTAAAATCCTTAGTGTACTAGGGACTGAAAAGTTTCTGACCTTAAAGTGAAGAGGATAAAAACTAGGGAATGTGGTTGCGCATCTTTTGACAAAAGCTCATCAAAATTTCAGTCATTTAGGACTCGCAGTTGTTGACAGTCGTTGGAGCGAGTCGATGTGAGTGTTTTTGAGAAAATGAAAAAAAAAACGAGTATATATCGAGCTGTCATTAAATATTTGTTTTTGAAAGGCAACAAGCATACGTAAATAAAATATAAGTTGGACGCTGTATACGGGTACTCTGCATCATCATTTACCAACGGGAAATCTGTGGCAGCTGAATTTAAACGTGGCCGTACCAGCTTGGGAGACGATAAACGTTCGGGACATTCAAAAACTGCAACCACCGATGATAACATCGCTTAATTTCACCGAATGATGCTGGATGATCATTAAATTAAAGTGAGATAGATAGATGAGGTGATAAATATATCCAAAGAACGTATTTATCACATGTTGAGTAAAGATTTAGGCTTGAGAAAGCTGTCCACATGTTGGGGCCCCCGTTTTCTCGCGTAAGATTAAAATGTGTTTGAATGAATATTTCTAACTGTCTATCGGCGCAGTTTATTAGGTAAATAAATTAGAGTTTGGGCTCCAATTAATTACTATAGATGAAATTTAAATATATTATCTTACGTTTGAAACAAAAATATAGTCAAAACGGTTTAATGCGTAGGGAAAATACTAAAGAAAGCTCCCTCTTATGAGAGAACAAATAATGAACTCAAAAGAAATGGAGATGAAATATACATGTTACAAATGAAAAAACAAAGTCAAAGTTGAATGACTATATCTAACTCAAGACGACCTAACTCAAATTAAATCTACGTTACCTACACTCCTCAAAAATGAAATTGCAACACCAAGAAATAATGCACGTAGCGTCATGCAAATTTCAGAAGCGATAGTGTTGAGCCGAATATACAAACGATTAAAAAAACAGACAAAAGAAACCCTTATAAACCAATTTATTCAGTATCTAATGTGCCCACCTCGAGTAGATATACAGGCCTCAATTCGGTGAGGCATTCGACATCCTTCCCTGGCCGGCAAACTCTCCAGACCTGAATCCCAATGAACACTTGCGGGATTTCAGTGGACGTGAATCGCGGAACAGGAGTAAAAAGTATGTAATGTAGGTCTTTCAGGTTCAATTATCGGTAGCACATTTTAACGAACATGCATATAGGCCTTTCAAACCAGTTCCCAAACAGTAACAACAGTCGCTGACAATCTCATGAGATGGGGAGAGGGGAAATTATCAGTAGTTTTAAATACACTACATGAGTGCTGTAGTAAACTTAGTTGTGGTAAAGCTTTCTTTCTTTAATTTGTTTATTCTCTCTCCCCTTATTTAGATTTCTTGTATCAATTTTTGTACTATGAATTAGTTTTTGTTTCATATTAATCCATTGAGTTACTACCCGTCTGAACTTGATTCGTTGTACTCGTCAACTAAATTATACGTTTTCTCTTTAAAAAAAAGGCAAATATTTTTTTTCAGCAGTGGAAAAGTATTTTTCTCCCTATGGAACCCATTGCCGTCAACGTCAACTGAAACCTGCGAGCTGTTACATTGCCTCATTTCTACAAGACAAACAGTAAAATGAACTTAAAATTAAATAAAATAACTTAAAAAATCACATTAGACACAAATAGAGATATAGCGCTGATTAATATGACATAATCATTATACAACTCTTATTCATTTTCAATATGCGCATATCATTAATTAACTGCACACAACACTTTGCTTCCATTTTCACTGACATAAAATTCGTATTAGAGGCGCGTTTATGAAGTAAATACCGATTTTTAAATATAGCCGCTGCAGTTCTACCTCGCCGTTCCACGCATGCGCGCTGAGTACCTACATCTGAGGGTTAGTCGAAGACACCAGTATGGAAATATTCGACTGTTTACGTATGAGGGCATTTAAAATGCCTCAGACAGTAGAAATTCCTCAGATTATGAAAGGGGCACTGTGATTCGTTTTCTGCTGGCATAATGCATGAAAGCTGCCGAAACTCAGCAGCAGATTAATTAATTGTATAAAAAAACACTACAACCAATAGAGTGTCTCGAAAATTAGTTAGAGCATTTGAATATGGGCCTACTAATGTTTATGATGAGGAGCGTGGTGGGAGACCGCCTGTAATTACAGATGATTTAGAGCAGATTGTTGATGCAAGAATTCGATATACTACACCCTTAATAATTTCGTCAATCTAAAGATTTTTCGCAAGTTCCAAACAATGTCTTACCTTCAGAGGTTGGTCCATCGGGAGATAGATTTCAATGAGAATGGAATACAGATTCCTGTTGCACTCTATCATGCATTTCTTAATAAAGGAGATAATTATGTTGAATTGTAGATTATGGCATAGACGTATTTATAAAAATAAAATATTAGGAAACATTAATAACCCCTTGCAACAAGGCTTTCAGTTTCTTTAATTGCTTGTAAAACCTTACCATTACATCTACACCAATCTTGGGGTTTTTCTTTAAAAAAAGATCCCAAAACATTAAGTAAAACTGTTCAAGCATTACAAACATATTTTATTATTACAATTTAATTTTTATGTCAGCAGTATCCAATAACATTCCTTGCCATCCACGCACTCTGAACAATCAGCGACTGGGCTTTTTATTTAAAAAAATTGTTATTTCCATCCATCTCTAAAAAAGACAAGATATGTAAAATGAAAATGGCATGAATAGCAAAAGATGCTTCTAGAAGATTCGATATGTTGATAATTTTCCTTCTTTACTTTTACATTAACAATTTTCAGGAAACACATTTTCATGTTACCGCATTGAAGTATTTGTTCTAGATAGCATTAATCTAGGGAAAGGCGGTCGAAACGATCAATTTGAACTATTTTGCATAAAAATTGTTTGACCCCTGCATTACTCCTCGTTAGATTAAAGAAATAACATTAAAATAAGCTAACGTGTATATTTCATTCCCATTTCCCCCTCACCTTTCTTTTATAATTTATTCTGTACTTTGAATGCCTTGTTCCTTTAACAGACCTATTCTGCTTTTTTAGTAACGAATAATAATTAACTTTTGAGAGAATTCCCTTGTTTTTTTTTCTTATTTGAGATTATATGAACAACAAGTAAAATGTCGAAGTTCACGAATAGCTCTACCTCTAAGGAAAACGCCTTCGCGTAACTACATTTACTCATAACGCGAACCTAACTACAAATTGATTGATCGGAAAGAACAAACTATTGGATTAAATCCAAAGTCCCAAATAAATCATTCAAAACAGGAACTTTATGCGTATAAAAATAGCGACATCCTTTTTACGCAGACCGTTATAAAAAGCTTCCAACATGATTTCGCTTCTTGAAACCCATAACAATTTTATAAAGCCTTTGCGAAATTTTTATAGAATATAAACTTTACTATCAGTTCTTTTTCTAACTAAAATCAATGTATGTTTACGCCTTCGCCCTTTTCTATCAACTATCTAGTCTGGCTCATAATAAGATTTCTTTTGAAGTGAGAATTCGTCCTTTCAACTATCTGATTTTTGAAATGAAGTAATGCAAATGGTGATTTTTTTTTCACTATAACATGTACATCGATTTGAGGCTTTAATATTGTTTTTGTCACAATATTTTCTCAAAATAAAATATGTATTAAGTAAAATAACACAAAATCAATATCGTTCTATAAATATAAAAAAGTAAGAATTTATTTCTGTTAGAACAATCACTTTGTAGAAAAGCTTACTTTTTTCAGATGTTGCTGACATTTATAAATATCGATTTATGTATTGTATGCTGGCATTTATAAATATCGATTTATGTATTGTATGCTGGCATTTATAAATATCGATTTATGTATCGTATGATGACATTTATAAATATCGATTTATGTATCGTATGTTGACATTTATAAACATCGATTTATGTATCGTATGATGACATTTATAAAAAATCGATTTATGTATCGTATGAGGAACTAGAAAGGAATGGTGACGTACACTGTAATTTTAAGTTGTCAAGTGAGGAGGTTGATAAGTGAGCTGGTACTCCCGTCCTAACTTCCACACTACGCAGACTACCTACTGTCACACAAATTCACGACTCGACTGAAACATCAGAAGCTATGATATCTTAACCCTAGACCAATCGACTACTTCCATTGCCCTAACGTTACAAAGAATGCCTATGTATAAATCTTTGAAGCATTCTATTATTTCTACAGAGATTAATTTTAAGATTTTTTTTTTAAATAAAACAATCTTTGAAAATATTTCAAGGCACAAAAAAACTTTAAAAAAGGAAAAATAATCCAGATAAAATTATTTTTCGGTGTAAGACGCTTTTTTTTCCAGACCTTATCTCTCGTATTTCTAAAACAATTATAAATAAAAATTTGAAAAATCACTAATGGGACAATTCATTAAATATGAAACTTTCAATGTGTCATTTTAAACTTCTATATTCATGAATTTACAAAATGTTTTTCCAAAAGTAAATGACACGTCATAGAAAACTAATATGCAACACGATAAAACATAATACATATTGATTAAAGAAAGGGACTTAATTAAATAATTATAGTTTAAGAAAATTTATATACATAATAATGATGCAGAAAAATGTACCTTTCAGAATCCAGAATTCTAGGGATTTTTAACGAATGTAATAACTTTCCAGAAGAATCTTCATATTATCGTTCTAATCCTACAACTCTTAGTATTACTAACACAATACATAACGGCTACAGTTAAATGGTAGAAATTCTTTTAAATGCTTGAATAAAGCCATTTAGACTACTACTATGCAAAAAGGTTCTGAACTTTCAAAGAGAGAGTCAACAGACAGAGAACTCAAGACGAACATGTAGACATTCGACTCGTTTCATGTGATGAGTTCACTCTAAATCTAAAGCTTCAACAAATACGTAAATAAATATCTGATTTCTATTGCATCTCTTCGTCTTGATAGTTAAATAGCTCTCTGTGAATTAAAGCAAATAAAATATAACCGAGACATTTTAATCGTGTTGAAAAGTAACTAGAAATAAATTCCCGTTATCATTCTAGATCTAAAATTTCGACAAACTAGAAAATGAATACCTTGTTTCTGCTTAGTTCATTAGAATCTTATTCTTCTCAAAGATTTGATAACTTTCTGAATTAAAGTGAATATAATATAACATATAAGACTTAATCAGAGGGCTTTTATGTATTTTTAGACTATTATCGATAAAGATTTAAAGGAATGCAAGTATTTTGGGGGAGAAAAGAATTCCTGACAAAAACCTTCTTTTAATTGAAATTATCGTCTAATAACTTTAAAAAAATTGGTTTTTATAATGCAGGATGGAACAGAATTGTAGATCAAAGAACATGATTTTTGGCTTGGAAAAATACTCTTATTCTTTAAAGAAAACACTTTGTGAAAGCATAATACAAAAATTTCTAAGAGCAAACAGTATTAAATGGAAATGATAGTTATCAATAGTTGCTTCTACACATAAAGAAGACTCCAAATTAATACCAGGAAAACATAAATACTATTTCAAATGTTACTAAAGTGAAGTCAGTGATAACAAAAATTAATTGCAAATGAATTTTGCACCAGAAATTAATTGCAAATGAATTTTATATATTTACTGTAGCAATAAACAAAATAAGAAACAAAACTTTACAACTTCAAATTGCTAAAAAAATATTACTAACCGTCTTTTTCTAAGGCATACTGCTAAAAGCAAATATTTTGTAGATCCGAGTATAAAAACTATTTAGATGATAAATAGAATTATGTTATTATCTTTGAAGGGAAACGTGAATTTACTTGAATAAATGCAACAAAAACTTATCTTTTTACTATCTAAAATATATAAAAAAATCTTGAAGACAAATATTTTCTAGATCGTCTTAGTAAAAGCTTTATGATTGCCGTAGATTTTTCTTAATATAGAAGTTAAAAATAAGAGCATAAAACAATACTAAAATCAATTCGTATTATTAAGAGAACATTTTGCGTCCAGTGCATTCAACGAAAAAGTTCCAATTCTCTGTCGGATTAAGTTCAAAGAGAAAAATTGCTTCAAAACTTAGTCACAAACCATATTTCAAATTCTATCACTGCATTGATTGGAGAAAAAACAAAAACTGGCACATATGCTGCCATATATACCTATTCAACATATTCTTTAAAGTACTGAAATTTATCTATGGACTTTTGGCTTCGGATGTTTTCAACTCTTGGAAGGGGAGAGACTAGTTGACCTTGGAGAGCCGGTGGCTGTTTTGAACCATTGGCCACTAGGTCCTAAGAAGAATTTTACCAGTCGCTTTTTCTGTGATTCTTCCAACGAGACTAAAATAGACGTTTTCCTAGGGCTACTCACACTCTATAATAAAATAACGATGCACCAAGAAGTAGTTGTCCGATGGAGACAAAAATTGTCGGATAGGAAAATTATGTACAGAATAGAAAATGATTTATTTCAGAGTTACAAAGTAGAGAGCTCAGTAAGGTGTTGACCCACCTCTAGCCTGGATGCAAGCTGCCATACGACATGGCATAGAGTGATAAAGCTCCCTGGTAGTCTCCTGCGGTATTTCTTGCCAAATTTTCTCCAATTGTCGGGTGAGGTCATCAACATTCCCTGGTAGATGCTGTCGCCTTCCCATCCTATCCCAGACATGTTCGATTGGAGAGAGATCTGACTCACAAAGGAAGTGTTTGACAAGCTGTAAAACAGTTCATAGCAACATGGGCCGTATATAGTCTGGCATTATCTTTCTGAAAAAATAAGGGCATGGAATTGCAAAAAGAACGGAAGCAAAACAAGTCTCAGAATGTCGTCGACGTACAGCTGTGCTGTAAGTGTGCATTTAATGACAACCAAAAGGGTCCTGCTATCAAAGGAAATGGCATACCATATCATAACTCCTGGTTGAGGGTCTGTGTGGCGTGCAATAGTGAAATCAGGATCAGCACGCTGCCCTGGGTATCTCCAGACAAGTCTTCAATAATCGTCAGGACAAAGTTGGAAGCGGGATTCATCGCTAAACACCATTAACTTAGTGTTAATAGTGTTAAAGACGAATTCCGCTTCATTAAGACTTTATTTGTTAATCATGTTCTAGGATTAGCTAGTTAAGTGGATTCAAGAGACAGTGACCTTATCTAGGCTTCAGTGTTAAATAAAGTGTTTTATTTTGCTCTAGCGTATTTTCAGTTGAAGTCTAGCTCATTTTGACTGTAAGTAGACCGGAAGTTGGCGGGATACTTGAGTATCTTTCCAAGGGTTTTGAATGGTGGATATGTCTGCTTCAATGGTAAGCAACGTGGGTGGCACACTTTTTGGTATGTTCTAAATATTAAGAACTTTTAGTTAGGTATTTCTAAAATGGGGTTAAATGTGCATGAGAAACACATGAAATAATTAAATACTCTGAGTAAATTTGTTGTTTAAAATAAATGTTAGGTGGAGGACTGGAATGGTTGTCTTCCTATTGATAGACTTTAATTAATAGCATTTAGTGACGAATTCTGCTTCCAACTGTGTCCTGACGATCATAGAAGACGTATTTGGAGAAGTTCAGGGTAGTGTGCCAACCCTGTTTTCCCTATTGCACCTACACAGGCTCTCAACCAGGAGTTAGGGTCTGGGGTGCCATTTCTTTTGATTGTCAAAACCCTTTGGTCATCATTAGAGGTACACATACATCCGTTCCTTTTGCAGTATCCTGGCCTTACTTTTCAGCAAGATAATGCCAGACCACATGCGGCACGTGTTGCTATAAACTGTATTACAGCTTGTCAAACACTCCTTTGGCCAGCCAGATTTCTCTTCAATTGAGCATGTCAGGGATAGGATCGGAAGGCGACTGCATCTACCAGGAAATGTTGATGAACTCGCCCGACATTTGAAACAAATTTGGCAAGAAATACCGCAGGAAGCCATCTTAGAGCTTTATCACTCTATGCCACGTCGTGTGGCAGCTTGCCTCCAAGTTAGAGGTGGGTCAAAACCTTATTGAGCTGGTTACTTTGTAACTAAGCAACTCTGAAATAAACCATTCAATTTTTCTGAAATTTTAATCATTTTCTATTCTGTACATAATTTTCCTATCCACTAATTTTTATTTCCATCGAACAACTCCTTCTTGGTGAGTTTTTTTTTTAATAGATGTATTTAGATTAAAGAAATAGAATAAAGTGATCGGGAAAAATGGTTATGTTAGGTGCAGTAATAAATTTTAAGTATGTTTTAGAAAAAAGGAGATATAATTGTAGATTTGAGAATAATATATTTATTCGGCAAAATATTATCCACCTAAATCTCAGACAATCTGCCATCGGTCGGACATTTGACGGATGTCAGCTGTCCTTTAGACAGGCGCCTTGTGATGATACGGACTGATACAAATGCCCGTAGTAGAGATGCTGCCTGTGTATGGATAGTGGACAATGAGACAGTTGACGCTATGTGACGGTCTTCTCGACTATTGATCTGTCAAGAGAGTCCCCCCAGTTTCAATCATCCCTGTGATTCTTCCCCTCTAGAAAGGCCGCGGTAGCATAGTGGTCATGGTTTCAGACTCGTGGTCGGCGGTTTTCGTTGAGTCGTGGGTCGCAACCTTGGTCAACAAAGGCTCTCCGTGTAACCAAGGCTAATGCACGTTAAATCTGACGTGACCCAAAGTACTCCAGATGGTGTAGTGTGGAAGTTAGGAGAAGAGTGCCAGCTGAGGTATCGTCCTCGTCATTTGATAGAGGTTCAAAATGACTAGGTCCACTGCCAATAGCCCTCGTGCTGCTTCTAGTGCGACGTTAATAAAACCAAAACCTCTGCTACCTGTCTCGTATGCCATCATAAATATTAATCTATTTATAAGTCTAAAATCTTCAAATTCTTTCCAAGGACATTTATATTATTTATAAAATCCATACAATAACAGTTCATAAAACTTATTCAAATTATTTAAAGCTCTGATTATTTTTTTATCTAAAAAAAATTTAAAGTCTTTTACTAATTCACTGTGCATCAATATGGATACTAACAACTTTTATAAACATAAAAGTTTACTTTTACCCGGATACTCGTATCCGATAAGGATGAACTAATCTTGCAGTAGTAGGTCTGACTATTCTGCGTCGGTTCCTGGTTCTTTTAGATCATCTAGATTCACAAGTAACTGCCGTGCACCATTCAGCTCCTGCCCACTAAGTTACCTCTCTTATACCATGATCGTTATCCGTTCATATCCAATTCTCCATTGATTTCATAAGACTTTTTTTACTTCCATTTACTACAAGGTTTACCAAATTACGCATGTTTCATTTGGTTGGAACGGAGTTGGAACTCAAAGTGAAAAAGATACTCAAGATGTTAATAAAGGAAAGAAAAGCCATTAGCCCCAACTAAAAATAATATTTTTGAAGAATTTGTGAATTAAATTCCATTGAACATTTTTTTAATTCTGGAAAACTCTGGTTTTTCATTTATTCCAGAAATTCTCATAAGTTACACCGAATCAAAAATTTGAAAGAAGAAAAAAAAAGACTTTTGGTATTTTTATAGTTTTGTCCAACACTGTTGACATTTTGTAAGGAAAATAATCGATTTCTAAAAATTAATTTTTTTCTAATGCACGCCCAAATTACATTCCCTCATTAATTCCTTATTTGCAATTTGAATTTTAAATTAATGTATTCTATCAAGGTCCTTTAAATAACAAACTTAATAATAGTTCCAAAAGCAATTTATTAGAAATGGAAGATTTGAATTTCATATAATAGCATCATCTATTTTCTCGCAAAATTTATGGGATAAAAAGAAGTTAATGGTAGAATTCAAAATTCATAGACCTATTTATCTGTCTTGAAACATAAAAATATGGTCAGATTACATAACAATATTCTAAAATAATCTATGATAATAGATACTTTTCGTTACTTTCATCACTTCCATTTTTTTGACATTTTCTTTCTACAATTAAATCCTTCTGAATTCCAGACA
>BMAW01090744.1:0-13174 GCA_019974015.1 Nephila pilipes
TGGTGTACTTCGTTCAGTTACGTATTGCTAATGCATGCAAGATATGTCTGATCTACTTTCACCACTAATGAACAAATTTTCAAAAATATGTCGTAATAAATTTCCCCAATTTTATTGGATTGAAGTAAACAAATATAAAAATTAAGTATTTTATTATCGATTCATGTATTACCTTAAAATATTATGTAAACTGGAATCAAGATATGACTGAAAATAAATAACATTATTCAAATTTTAAGACCATGGCGGGAGGTAGCCCTTTTTAACCGCAAGGGCTGTTGTTTTAGATGGATCACTTTTGGCGTACCAGGTCACTTTTCAATTTTATCGCTTGCTTCAATTTTATACATTTAGCTTAATTATATTGTTAATATCGTTTGCTTTAATTTTAATTACATGTATCTGATATAATATTCAGTTAATAATATATCTTTACTTTAATTATAATGGAAAAGTTTATTGTCCATTTCTCATTCTGCATGGTTTACTTTAATTCTTATATTTGATTGAGTAATTTAATTATAATTATAAAATTACATTGGGTGGCTAAATCTTCTTTTGTAAAACTTTGCATATTACTTTTATTTGTTTATTTGACAAGTGGTAATTTTCACACCATTGTAGTCCTTTCTAGGCCTTTTCAGAGCCATTTTAATTGTATGGGACTTGATAGAAATTTTATTGACCTCTATAATTTATGATTTTCGATGGCTGGAGGTTTTTCATCCGTCCTGCAGTGGGAAGGGTGGTTGGTGGGAGCTGGCTGTTTCGAGACCATATCTTTGGACCAGAAAAGTTGACCGGTCGCTTTTATTGCTACCAACACAAGAGACCTTTCTCAGAGTTAGTTATTAAGACATTTTAACTTTTGGCATTGCATTGTTCTTGAAGAAGACGCTGAAATGTCTTGAAGATTTTGTTTCGATTACTTGGTCGAGCCGTCGCGACTAAAACTTATGAAATAAGTCACAACAACACAAACTTTTGGTCTGTATTGAAATGAAGATAATAAGGGGACTTGTCAAATGCTCTGGGCAAAATAAAGCTAAATTATACCTCTCTTTTCACTAATGGAATATTGCAGTGCATTGTCTAAATGAAAAATACTGTAAAGGTAGCTTTGGAGGCTCCATTACCATTTTGATTTCATAAGCGTAATGTTAATCTCTACGGAATTCTTATCACTATCCTCAAATCTGTATATTTTACAACGTTTTCTGAATTTGCCAAATTGTGTCATCAAATTTTCGATCGTTAATTTATCCACCCATCAAGCTAGAGCTTTAAATTTTGGGAAACGTTCGCTCGCTAATATGCAATATTTGAATTTACCAGTTTCAACTAATTTTAATTTCAATAGTCAAAATATTATTTCCTCTCGGCGCTTTTAGGAATGAGAAAAAAATTTCTTTCCCCCTCTGGGAGCACCGGGCATTCCCCACGCCGCATGAGGTATCGTAAACCTTTTGTACTCACAAAGGGGAGATACTATCTCCCCTTTACTATCTCCCAGATAGTAAGGGTTGCTGACTTTCAGTCAATAATCATTCGCAAGAAAGAAAGTTTCCAATATTTGGCGCCATGTCTTATCACAATAATTTTTTCTGAGTTCTGGTTCCCATTCTTTTTTTAATAGAATGACTTACAAACTTTCAAATGCATGTTTTGATTTTAAGAGTATTATGAATTTTTTAATACTCTCACAAATGACTCTTTTTAAGTAAATTTTAAAGTTAAAAATAACTAACAGTTTTAACTAATATTTCAATAATTTTCTCTAATAAACTTTGCCACCATATAAAAACGTTGTTTTTAAAAACATTGGTTTTTATATCGAATTATTATTATCTATATTGACGCAAAAAAAAAAAAAATGTATTCGAAGGAGCAAAAAATAATCGTTTGTGGGGAATTATATTTTCTCTCCGATTTTTGAAAAATCGGAGAGAAAACGAAATTCCGCAGAAATCTTTATTATTTCTGGCTCTTCTGAATGCACATTTTAGCATTTCGTGGATAAAATAGTAAAGATTTTAGAACGACAAGTAGAAATATGAAAAGGTAATTTTTTAAAAATGTTTTTTTTTTTTTTTTCCTAATGTTTTTCTCATTCTCCTGTTAACACGGATTTTCGATAACAATCCGGATTCTGTTCTTACACTAATTTTTAAAAAATTTTCCGAGTAAGTATCTTGGAGAAGCAGTTCAAGTGAGATTACTCGCTGAATACAGCAACCCTGTTCCCCTTTATGTTGGAAAAAGAAGATGATGGATGCTTTCTACTGGTAGAAGGGATTGAAAGATAACTCTCTCTCTCTCTCTTTTTTTCTCTGCGACTGGAAGGGTGGTACTAACACCTTAATAATTCGCAGTTACAACTTAAGCTTAAACGGTGCAATTATTTTTTCGAATGACAGTTAAGCTTTATAAATATTGAGCAATGGCCTTTTAACAAGAAACTGACACATATAGATTACTAATGACTCACTCCAATGACAGATGTTGTTTAAACGGTTACACGATCTTTAATTCTTAAAAAAAATCCTATTTTCTGAAGGGGAAAAAAATAGAGAGAGATTTTCTCGAATACTTTAAGACAAATCTCATGAAAATATTCTTTGTCATCATTTCTCGCAAGGTATATTAAGACCTTTTATAGATAACTTTACGAAAACAAGACAGCCATATTATATTTATTCATTCATTTTTTTTTTTTTTTTTGAAAAAAAAATTATACATTCTGAAACTAAAAACGTTTCAGGATTGCAAATCAATTAAACAATGCAAAAACAAAGAATTATCATTAAACAATACTTTATAAATCAATTTGAATCTTTTATAAATATTTAAAATTGGTTTATCAATTTACAAATTATCGCATACAAAAGAAATGTATCATTTTATTAAAATTTTAAAGTGATATGATAACTCAAAGATAATTTAAATCGTATTAACTCTTATTAATCGTATTACCTGTACATAATATGTATAGAAATTTGATTTACTTCATTTCCAAAAATGACCTTTCACATTGATAAGTACTCCCAAATATAGATATAAATCTTCGACTTAAATTGACGTTTTTATCTTCTGAAGCATATTTATAGAATTAGGTTTGACTTATTTCTTTATACATTATTTTTACATTATCATCCCTTTAGAGGTCAGTTATTCTTTATTTACGACGGAAACTTCTCGATTACACTGCCAAATGGTTTTTGAAATATGAAAATGTTGTTAACGTCTGCATCAAGGTCTGAAAATACCTTTGTAAATGTAATATTTTTCTTATTGAAGTTTTTTCATGTAAAAAAGATGTTAACATAGGGCCATAATTTGCAGATATCCGCGTTAACGGAAAAGTCAATTTTCAATCTGGCAAATGTTTGGAATTATAGAAAAAGGTTGGCTTTAATATAAGGAGAAAAAACAAGCTTCAAACAGCTAGTAGGACCAGATTCATAATTCTGACATCATTCTTTTATTTAAAAAAAAAAGATTTCTTATATATTCTTAAAGAGTTTCAGTAATTTAGACCTTCTACTTACGAAACAGGCAGAACGAACGGAAATGGGAATGCTTTGTAAACTAAATAAGAAAAAAAAAAAAAATTAATGGATGCATGACGTCATACAATTTCGCAAGCGAACGTGCCGACTAAAATCAGACACTAGATGTTGTGTAAGTCAAACTGTAAAAATGATGTCAGAGATTCAAAAATATTTTGAGCCCCGAAACAGCCATAACATTCATCAAAAAAGTCGTCTCAGTGGATTCGAATGGTTTACATCAGTGATTTTCAACCAGTGATACGAGTACCGTAAGAGATACGCGAGAGATCATGAGAGGGTACGCGAATTGAAATGGGTTGTAGCGGCCACGCAGCTAAAGAAAAAAAAAAAAAAAAAATTGGCGGTATCGAAACATTTTGATGCATTTTCTCTCAAAAATATTATTTCCGTCCAGTCGTGGGTCAAGATCCTGATTCCATTAAATACAAGCCATACAGTAGGGCTGAGGCATGTTAAATTTATCGAGGCTGCAAGTGATCCTGTTGACGTGGTGTGGAAGTTGCAATACCAGATCACGTATCCTATCCACTTGCGGTCGCGGTTCAAAATTACGATGTAGTAGCCAATAAGTCTCTAAAGCCTTCCAGGTGAAGTGTTTTTTAACAATCAATTAAAAAACCTTTTCCCAAATATAATCATGCATTTTTTTTTTAAAAAAAATAGAAGCATTTCGTAATACATATATGTGTGTGTGTATGTGTAATGATTTAACTTTAATTCATATTAGTTTCTCATAAAAATAATTTTATTTCCTAGTTTTTCCCATTCTCTCATTTAAAAATAAAGCGTTCATTCTTATTTCCTCATACCATTCCTTTTTAACTTAATTTATGCAATCACACGCTCTTAAAATTTCGTTGATAATGCATTTCTCACGGCTTTAGACCTGAAGGGATGATCCCTACAAGACTTTCTGTCTGTATCTAAAATCCCTGGGAATCCCTCCGCTCATCCCACGCGATCTGAAATAAAAATCCCTAGTTTTAAACACCAAGCAAGAGAAAATTCTCTCTCTTCTGATTTCTTATGCTCTTTTCACTTTTTGTACTGTTTATCCAACGGTGGAGTTATATTTCCCGCAGTGTTGAAATGTTCTCTCTCTCTCTCCGCTACAATAAAATAAATAGTTAAACTTTGCTTCGACTAGTTTGAAATTTAATCAAATAGTTGTTTTTAAAAGAAAAAAAAGTTGTCTCAGTGGATTCGAATGGTGTACATCAGTTTTATATATATATATATGTGTGTGTGTGTGTGTTTATTTTGATCTTATTTCGGATCATTTTTTTTTTATTCTGTTTACATTGTAAGTTAGAAACACTTCATTCAACGTTTTGGGGCCGCGGTAACATAATGGTCATGGTCGACGACTAGAGGCCAGCATTGTTTCCATCGAGTTGTATGTTCGAGGCTGTTGCCACCAAAGGCAGGCTATTAGCGGGGCTGATGCACGCTCAATTCGGTCGAGGTCCCAGATCCGTTGGCGTGATGTGGAGGTTTGGAGAGGGAAGTGTCAGCAAGCTTCGACCTCGGTTCTTGACCAAGGTTCGTCTCCAAGAGCCCTTGCGTAGCTTTTCAGAACGACGCTAATATACAATTACACCATATCAATCACAATTAAAAAATGCTTAATTTCGATGTGAATTATCTAATTCCGCTTTTCTTAAAACTAACTTTTTTGGACGGAAAACGTAATATAACCACAAAAATTGTTTTCCTGGATTCGTTTTTTGTAAGAGCTTATTCCACGTTCATAACATTAAGCATCTATAGGTTTATTGATCAAGACATACTCATTTTTTCTTTGTCCTTCATCGGATTATTTTGCTAATAGCCGTTTATTAACTTGTTTTATGGGATTTAATTCGATTTTAGGAAAGAAACTCCTTTAGCTGGTTAGATAAAATTATTTTGATTTTTAGGACATCCGTTTTCTCGTGGGAAGTTTGTTTATCTCCAAAATACCATAGCACCTAACCTGTTTGACGTTGATTGAATTGGTGATTAATACATTTCCCACACCCTTACAAAGGGGTTAAGAAGACTCCTTTTGAGGATTTATTGATTTATGGTGCCTTTGCAATCTTTGTCTAGAAACCTCTCGTTCGTTTCCGGGCGCCGGCGAGGAAGTTAAATACTAAAATGACATTATCATAATTTATCACTGCCGTAGCAAGGCTTTTTAACTTTATTCTGTATTCGACCAATGTTCAGTTCTCCGTCAATAAACTGCAATTTGGACGGAAATGAAATACTTTCACAAAGTGGAGGTCCAATAATAAATGTCACAAGGGCTTGGCAACTTGATTGGAAGCAACGCAAGAGCTATTGGTGACGGACCTCGTAATTTTGAGTCTCGGTCAAGTGACGAGGATGACACCTGAGCTAACCTCTCCCTCTCCAAATTTCCCCACCACGCCAATTGGAGGACTTTCGACCTAGACAGATTTAACGTGCATCAGCCCCAACTGCACGGCGGGTCTTTAGTAGCATCAAGGATCGAATCCAGAGCTTGACGAAAACTGCCGAACCAAGGCCCGAGGCTACCGTGGCTATATGAAAATAGAGAATTACTTTAAAATGTTAACAAGAGATATTAACTACTTTTCATATATAAACTATTTTCATAATATAAACAATATCATTTATCATAACACATATCATAAGACTCATATTACATAATCGAAATTTGATTACGTAGTTGAAAATTTTAATGATTGTATTTACCTGTTATGCACATTTCAACACAGTTATAATAATCAATAACATTCAGCAGTTTTCAATTTGAAACTTTTGGCATAAACTAACTTAATTAATCTACAAAATAAAAACGTTCGGAATCTATATGCGATATCTTTAAAAACCATACAATGCGTTTTACAAAATAGAAGGGGGGGGGAAGGATAATATGTCTTCTCTTTATGAACATTATCTGTTCTTCAGAAATTTAGATGAAAAATAAAATAAAAAAGGAATATCCGATTCAGAAACCTATCAAGGAATCAGTTTCAATCCATTTCCCTACAAATGTAGTAATTCAGTTCAAGAATTACGAGATGATAGCAGATGAAATAAATATTGATAATCACTCAAAATGGCTTTATTTTAGTTTTTATTAATGTCGCACTAGAAGCAACACGAGGGCTATTGGCGACGGACCTCGTAATTTTGAACCATGGTCAAATGACGAGGACGATACCTGAGCTGGTACCCCCTCTCCTAACTTTCACTGCACGCCAATTGGAGGACTTTGGGCCCCGACAGATTTAACGTGCATCAGCCCCAACTGCACGGTGGGTCTTTGGCAGCCAAGGATCGAATCCGCGACTCAACGAATACCGCCTGTTACGGATCCGAAACCATGACCACTAGGCTGCCGCGGCCACAACTCAAAATGGCAAATTAAGGACTTAAGATCATGAATACTGAAGCGTTAAAAGTTTTAAGAATTGCATCTAAAGAAAATGCTGGAATGACATTTACTTTTACAAACAAATCGGATATTGAAAAGAAGCCCCTTTTAGGCAGTGGGGGGAGGGGTCTTATTAACGTCTTCGTCGCGTTTTAAGGTGCGGCTGGGACAAAGATCTTTAGGTATGCGATTTTTCCTTTGAATGATGTGGTCATTTGAAAAGATCCTTTTGTCCACTCTAAGGGTCCAAGTACAGAGTATTTTTTCAAAAACTTTTTGATGAATAGAAACAGACTATCAATGTCAACTTTGTAAGGCCCATTGTAATTTTTGCTTGACAAGAAAGCTAAGATGTTATTCTCTTTCATTGTGGAATTAACTTTATTCACTATTCCTGAAACTTCAGGATGGTCGGATATATTTTCGGGTTTGTTTGGTTTTGCCTTAGTTATTGCTTTCCCAATACCTATTGTTAACCATTTCTATTGTTTGCCCAATCTTATAGGGACAAATCTATTTGAAGCAGAGGCCGAAAAATGTTGTCCGACTACCAAAAAGCTTATCAACAACAATTTTATGAATCTGGGGTCTTTTGCATTGTCGAAAAAAAAAATTTTTTTTTTATCTTTACAGACAATTTTAAATTTAAATTTGAAACCCATTCGTAGGCATCTGTAATCTAGGTCAGCAAGGATAAATTTGAAGACTTTCAGATATCAAAATTCCTTACTTGTTCATAATCCAAATCACACGGAGAAAAAAGAAATACTCAAAAATGAATACCTAGACGTACTCATTTTGAAATGAGTATGTTTGTATCAGATTTGAGCGTATACCTTTATCGAATGTGAACATTACAAGTATTCAAAACCAAAAAAAAATGGGAAATCAGCATTCTCAAAAAATTATTACAGATATAAGGACTATAAGAGTTCCTTTTATATACTGACTACGTATTTTACAAAGTGGGTTTCAAAAACAAATATGGTTTGCTTTAATATTTCGAACTATATTTCGTATTTACCACGCTACACGCGGTAGAATACAGGAATACTAAAATGAGTATACGCATACTCATTTTCGCGTCTGTGTTTGTTTACATTTTTGTCTCAGTCACGGAATATATACTTCATGAGAAAGATTCTTTTATTTAAGATATAAAAATGTTGAATTGTTATTGATCATGATTTTTTGATTTGAAAATGATTTTCTGTGAGTAGTTATTTGTGCTTTACAGGTGTTTTTTTTGTCTGTATTCACATCGTAATCGTAGCTTAGTGACTTCTTACATTAATTTGCATTAAAATTATTCTCATACAAGTAAATATTTGTGTATGAAGCTTATATTTTATAGAATAAAAAAAAGCAGTGTTGTTAAAATTTTTAGCCATTTTTTTTATCGATGACTATACAGCGATGATTCTCCACAAGAATTCCATTTTTTTTCACTTCATAAGTGTGTAAGGAAACTCTTTTTTTAATTGGCAGAGAAATTATTATACATTTTTATCTTGTTTTAAGATATATATTTGTATGTAAGGTTTTACTATTTTCGAAGAATTGTACATTCGTATTTTGTTCCAATAATACTGTGTGGTAATCAAAAAAGTTAGAAATGATACTTCAGAATAAAATGTTGACAAAAATAGTTTTTATTCCTGATTAATTTTATTATGAATTGAAGTAAATTTTAGATGCTTTATGACAGGAGTAAGATATTTCAGAATATATATATTTTTAAAGAATATGGTTTTAATTTAAACTCAAATTTAATGTATATTTTGGAACCAAATTTTCACAATCTAATCAGGCATCCTACCTGTTATGTCTCATTGTTCATCATATTATAAGTGATTGTCTTGTGTTTCATCACTATTGTCTCACATTTTTTAAGTAATCCAATTTAAACTCCTATGACTTGGGGTTAGAAACTACTACTTGTTTGTGTTGTAATTAAGAATTTGATTTTTATGTAATTAAGGTTTATACACAGATATTTCATATCTTGGTTTATTTTTATAATGTGGCCCAAAATTATTGCAAAATTTTGAATAAATATTTGGTGCAGTATATTCAGATTTTATTCTATTCATGAACTCCAACCTTTATGCACACTGAATAAATAAAACAATCTCTTTTGTATTCGATACATGACACAAATACTATAGATATGTATAATTCATTATAAATTGTAAAAACACTTATAAATGTTCACCTTAGTACAGGGCCAATCATATTATCTACCCCTTTTATATGTTGATACTTGTATTTTTATTTACACAATTTAACCACTTTATTCATGCATTTCTTAAAGTTAATATGCTTGTGCAGAGATGAATTACTTTGTTCTGGTGTTGGTTGGAAGAAACACGAATGACATTTGCACGACAAGGCAATGTTACAGATTCTTAAACAGTACTCAAGATTTATAGAATGTAAAATTTTCTATTTCCTCAAAATTCTGTTTTTTATCCCCAACTGTATCATTCCTATTCAAATATAATTTTAAAAATTAACATTTTATACATATTTTTAAAAATCAGATTATCACTAATATAAGTTTAGGTATGTGTCTTGTTGTTTACAATAGTTAAAATTTCTCTTCATTTACATTAAAACATATAAGTAAAAATTGTATTTGATTAATAAATATTACTTTGAGAAAAAGAATTTAATGCTAGCTAAATATATATTATTAAATTTGAAATTGTATATAGAATTTACATATTCACATATATTTTTCTTAAATACTGTTGAAACCTATTTGAAACATTATAATCAACTTATGATTAAATTAATTTTGTTTGCAAAACACATTAAAAAACCCTTCAAGGTACAAAATTGCACCCGTTTAAATCATAAATTGTTATATAACTGTTACAGCTTTAATTATTTATCCTGATTAAATGAGAAAATAGTTTAATCCAATATTGCTTTATTTTTTAAACAAGCAGCCTGATAAATATAAAGTGTTTATATATAAAATATACTATAATTCAGAAGAGCGTAATTACACTTTAAGTATTCACATGTATTTTTCAGAGGGTTTAAAATAATTACAATACTAGAATAAATATTGAGGCCCTTATTTTTAACATGTCAGAATCAACTGATGATCTAATGATGAATAACAATATTAAAACATGAAATAATTTGAAATACAAAATAAGCTTAATCAAAACAAAAGACTGGAATAGTCGTTAGCAGCTCAAAAATACATCTGTTTAAGGCAGAAAATAATTTAAAACTTATATTGGAAGTGTACAAACAAATGCCAGAAGAAAGTTTAAATAGGCTTACTGAGCAACATTTTAACTACACAATTAAACGAGCATAAGTCTATAGATGTATAAAAACATACTCAGATTATTTCCTTTCGAATGTAAATAATTGAATAATGTGAGAATTGTATTGAATATATGAATTGAAATAAAACTGATGTACAAGACGTAAACAGCTTGCTCATAGAGAAATCCGATGTTAACGCATACCACATAGGTTTGTTTTGGTAGACATATATGTCGGTAAAATTATTAATTTTTTGCTATGAATGATTTATGATAAGTTTAATTATATGCTGAATGTAATAAATATTCACCTCATTTTGGCACATTATTTAAAAAATATTGTGTTGCAAGTTTTACGTATTTACTTAGACACCTAATAAGTCATACTATTTGATTCATTCAGATCAGAAATGAACTCAATTTTAAGCAACACCAAAACATTATGTCAGTGGCTGTTGCAGTAGAACATAATGTAGGTCAAAACAAAATTGAAAAAATTTATGTTTATCATGACAAAAATAAAAGTGCTAAAATCACATAATTTAAAATTCCGCTTTTAAAGGTTTCTAACCAATAAAATGGCTTACAAGTCTTGAAATAGGCAGGTTTACAAAAAACTTTTGTATGCAATTAACCTTTCTAAGAGAGTAATTTGATGTAAAATTTATAATACTTTTTTTAGAACAGAAATTACAAAATGAACATAATCAATTGGCAAAATGAAACATGTTAATCAGTTTCAATACTTTTTATTATTCTATATTCCAAAATTTCTTTACAATATGTGACATTATGTATAAAAACTAAATGTATTTACAAACTAATGCATAATGTATATTTTGTTTTAATTATGAACTGATCCATGTTGTTTAAATTAGATTTATGTTATTGTATAATACGTATCGTAAAATGCTTTAATTGAAAACACTTGTGATATTTCTAAGAAAAATCTTATTATATTGATATTTTTTATAATAAAAAATATCAATTGTCATAAGGAGACAAGCTCTGTCCGAGTAAATTTTAATCCATTAACACCAATTAAAAATAACACGTGTTTAGGAGAAAAAAAAACTTTAAAATTCCTTGTATAACACATGTTTTGGGATCTAAGTGTGTCAAAGTTCATAATTCAAAGCAGCAAGAACTGCTTTATAGAATGGATGGTTTCACAGACCAAGCAGAAATTCTTACATGTAATAGTTTATACTATAATGGTTAAGTATATTCCAAAAATATAGCTGTATTATATGGTTGTGTAGATGACTTGCTTCTCTGTCGAAAAATTAAAGAATATCTACATAATAACAATGCAAAAATAGTATATTTATTTGAAACAGCATTGTTTGAAAAGCATTTTCACTCGTGTTTAGTAACCTGACAAAATGTTGTTTTGAAAGAAGTAAAAAATCTGCTTACCTTTACATATGAGAACTTCCTATATTTTAAATACCTCATTGTAAGCTAGATTAAAACATAAGCAATGTTGTACGAATGGGGATAGAGTTGGAATATAGCATGGATTAGATAGCAGTGTTTATAAGCGACATGCCTCCATCTGCAGGAGTTAAAATATTTTTTTTTTTTAATATTCTTGTTTCAAAATCGTGAATGTTTTGTTTTTAAATACCCGATATCTATGTGCATGATATTCAGAATAAATTTTTCATAAATATGATACGGTTTTATTTTTTCTGTGTACAGCAAATCATTAATTTTAGATATTAGTTTAGTTATGATGATAATTCAAAAGGAAATATATATTAGAAGGGGGAAAAAAATGCTGTACACAATAATGTACAGCATTTTTTACACATGTAAACAATGTACATGAAAAAAATATTAAGTTTTTTATCGTGTGCTTCATTAAGTTACGTATTGTAGTAATCACCACCATCATCATGAAATTCTATAATAAAATGGAATTATTTACCAATAATGCCATATAATAATAAGGATGGTGAGTAATAACTTAACCTAGATTCTATACATTTAATCTTTGTTTTCTCTCACATATTCAAAATTGATGTTAAATAACCTTGAAATGGTGATTTCATTTCACCCAATATGAAGGAATTCATTCTATTTTGATCATGATATGAATTATTTCCTTTGCCTCCCCAAATCAAATTTATGTTAATGTGCGAACTGTAGTAATTAACCACAATCCAGCACAAACTTTTTAGTTTGATTTTGGTTTGCCCACCTTTAGTGTACTAATTATTTTATCTCCTACTTGAAAAACAGTATGCAAAATCAGTAGAAAGTGCTCACTTTTGAATACTTCACATATAAAAATGGCTCCGATCCCAACGTATTCAAATTTGAGATTCCTTTTCTACTCATTTTATTACCAAGCATACTCAGAATAGCTTCACGTACTCACTTTTGAATGCGTCACATATCAAATAGATCCGATCCCAAACATATCATATTTAGCTCACACATTCTCTTTTGTACTCAAAATGGAAACTTCACATACTCATTTTGAATATGTCTTGTATCATTCATAGGTGGAATAGAAAAATAGTGTATGTATTCTGAATCTGTTACTGGATCAAATATTGAATCCTTTGTAACAAAACCATTACTTTTAAAACAAAAATGCAACTGTTATAACTGATCTATGACTGTATTTGAGCTTACCACCTCTCAAATTTAAATCAATTCAGTGGTTTAATAAATCTTAAATTAACGAAAATCGAGTTCGATTCAAGTTAATTCTTTTAAAAACAAATGTGTAAAGGAATCTATTAGTTAGAAACAGTTCATTAGAGGTATATTTTTAGAAGCAATATATAGTTTGTTTCTATATGTGTGAAAATAAGTTTTATTTAAAGTCAGATCTTAATAATAAGTTATTAGAAATATCTTGGTATTATGATGAATATTAGATTTTCCATTAT
>BMAW01090749.1:0-17528 GCA_019974015.1 Nephila pilipes
TGTCTACTTTTCTCTGTAAATCTAGTCCATTTTATACACTTAAATGCAAGAAAATCCCTCTGAGAGAGCAAAAAATTAAGAAGGCAAAAAAAAAAAAAATATTTTCTCCCCAAGTTTTGAAAAAAATTTTAGAAACTTTTAAAGACAAGGTTAACCACAAAGAAATCAGTAAAATAGATATAAATAGATATAATTTTCTTAAATATAAGATGAAAATTGTAGTTTCCCAGAGACTTTCATTACTTTTTTGTTTTTTCGGAAAGACTATACATTAAAATAGAAAAAACAGCTTATGTGCGAAAAGGAAAATAAAATTTCCTCAAAATGTTTTGTAGTTAGAAGCATTTATTCAAAAAATAGTATTTTTCCATTAAAATCAGATATACGATCAAAGAAAAATTGGCTTTTGTTTGGTTTTACTACTTTCTGTGGAATGCTAGACGTTCATATAAGAACATTCAATTTCTTATCCACGAGAAAAAAACTACAAGAAAAAGCAATTTCAGGATGATGGAAGTTATATTTATAGTATTTTAAATGACAAAAATGTAAAATGGAGAAATATTTTGGACTTTCAAATGGGGAAAATGTTTAATATTAAAATAGAAACATAAATTTTGAAACTACATCGATATAGCAGAGAAAATGTTTTTCTTTCAGATTTATGTGAATTCACATAAATTTTATATAATAATAATCGAAATGTTCTCCTCCAGTGCCTCTATTTCTCTCATTTTCCTATTTTGCACTATTCTTAAAGCGAATAATAGATGATTAAATATTGAGGGATCGGGCCTCTAAAATGGTAATTGTGGTACATCATAAATGTTCGTATTTAACATCTATCAAATGCACACTCTAGAGACATCAAGTCTTCATATCATAAGTAAATGACGCCTACAGCAATTTTGAAAGAAATGCGTACCCAACATACCACGTATGACTATGACCTCCTTTCGGTAGCGGAGAAGAACGGATGCTACTTATATATGATTGTTCTCAACAGCAGGAAAAAAAGTGGTTTTAATTTGGGATAATCCTTCTTAGACAATTTGATTCTGCGCATGAAAAGCATGAGAGAGCTATTGAACAGATAACCTTCAGAAGTATGAATCGCAATTTCAGCCCTTTCTCACTCTTTGTGGTTGCCCTCCACCCGTTCTCGCGGCTCACTTAAACATAAGTTTCGTTCAGAATTTGTCACATTCACCCACTATACTCTACATTCCAACAAACACTTAAATGGACTTAATGCTACAACATATAACACTCTTGAGTCACACACAATACACACTTTCTAAGTTAAGTACTTGAATTACTCGACTGGGGCACTACAATCATCCTCCACGAGAAATGTTATATTTACCTCATGTGAGTTTTAATACTATTTTATTCAAAAAATTAATAAGTGAATCAAATGAGAGTCTTTCATTTGAATTGTTGTTCTTTATTCCAATTCTCTATTCTCATCTGTGATTGGAGCCTCCTCCAAACTATACAATCACTTCTTTCGTTCAACTTGTTTAACTAATAATGAATTCATTAATCTCTAAATTCATAAGTTTAAAATACTAATCTGATTTCAAAGCAGAGTTTTTTGCATCACTACATCGTGATTTCATTTTCATGTCTCCCGGGCAAATCACAAATTTTGATATCCCTATTTGTAACTGAACAATTAAAATTGGAGACTTATGTGAGGATATAGCTAACACAATATAACTAAAACTAAACCGGTTCAATTGGTTATGCATTGCTTCGAGAAAGTTCACCATGACAAGAAAGGCTTCAAGTGGTGTAACTATAATGGGAAAGTCACAAGAAACTCCAAAAATTGGAATAGCTCAATTTTTTGATGATAGCTTATAAGAAAGTTGACACACACACACTATCTTATGTAACATAAAAAACTACGCACCAAGAAGGAGTTGCCCGATTGTAAAGAAATTTCGTATGCAAAGACATTTGGACCGAACATGCAAATGATTAAAATTTTGTGTCCGATGAATGCATAGTGGGAGTTACAGCGCACTCAGCAGGTGTGTATAAGATGCGATTATCAAATGATGTTCAAATGCCCTGTTGCATTGCGATTTAGGATATCTTACAACGACTGAAAAAATGTCTCGCCGCCGGATTCAAGCTCTTTACGAGCAACTGTCACATTTTGAAAGAGATCGTATCATTGGATTGAAAGAGGCATGTTGGGCAAATCGGAGAATCTCTCTTCATATGGGTCGAAGCGATGCGGCGATTAGAAAATGCTGGCAGGAATGGGTGGGCAATGGCAGATTTCAGCGTCAGGATGGTAGCAGTCGATCTTGGGCGACCGCAGATCGGGAGGACAGAGTGACTGTCAGATTGTCTGTTGTAACTGTGCGTGATACATCGTTATCAACCATCAGACCGACCCTCAAACGTGTATGCCCCATGACCATTCTCAGACGGCTGATAGAGCGAAATCTACGATCATACAGATCTCTACGCCCCCTGCCACTCACGTGTGCACATTGTCGAACCAGATTATACTGGTGCTTGACTCGATCAGGTTGGAATGATGCTGACTGGGGACGTATAGTGTTTAGCGACGAATCCCGCTTCCAACTGTGTCCTGACGATAATCGAAGACGTGTCTGAAGACGCCCAGTTCAGCGCGCCGATCATCTTTCACTATTGCACACCACACAGGCCCTAAACCAAGAGTTATGGCGTGAGGTGCCATTTCCCTGTAGACCTGGATCTCTTTGGTCGTCATTAGAGCCACACTTACAGTACAGTGGTAAGTTGACAATATTCTGAGACCCTTTTAGCTTCCCTTCCTTTTGTAGTACCTGGCCTTATTTTTCAGCATGGTAATGCGCAGACCACATACGGCACATGTTGCTATGAACTGTCTAACAGCTTGCCAAGCACTTCCTCGGCCAGCCAGATCTCTGTCTAATCGAGCATGATGGGAAGGCAACTGCATCTACCACAGAACGTTGATGATCCAGCCTGTCAATTGGAGCAACTTTGGCATTAAAACAGCAAGAGACCACCAGGAAGCTTTAACAGTCTATGTCACGTAGTATGGCATCTTGCATCAAGGCTAGAGTTGGGCCAGTCCTGTTACCTTATAGGTAGATGTCGTGAATAAAAAAGCCGTGGTTTGTAATCGATTGACAGAAACTTCAAAAATACTTCCAGGAAAACATGACAAATAATTTTTATTTCTCGCGTAAACCATTGAATCATCAATGTCGTGATGAGGCTATAAATATATTTAACTTTTTGTTAAGCGATGGAATCGGAGTACCTGGTCATTAGTGTTTCTGACGAGATCAGTGTTTTCTCAATTACTTTCAATGATATAGGATAGAAAAGTTATTTTCAAAGTTATATTTTAAAAACACATTATTTTGAAAGGAAAAAGATAATCATTAAAAATCGTCCAGGTGCACTAAAATCATTGTTCAGTCGGTGTCAGGGAAGATATCATATTTCCTACTGAGATACTGAAAAAATAATGATTTGCATCGTTTGATTTTAATTTGTTATCATTTGTTTGATTTTTCATTGATCTCCCAAGCGACTTAAGGATCAAGAGGATTTATTCCACCTTTAACGATAATTAATAACAATAGATCTTCACTTGCTCAAAATAAGAAAGGGTGTATAAGAATTACGAGGATCTTTCAGTAGCTCCTTAGAAATTTCAAGAGATAGGGCACGTAGCCTTGAAAATGATTTGATTTAAGTAATTATCATGACTCATTAGACAGCTCTCTAAATCTCCGTTATTTGTGTTCATGATCATGATGCCTTTTACACTTCAAAATTTCTTCATCATAAATTTTCAGGTCGATGTGACAATATTCGCCTTTGTTAGAAAAGACTGGTAGGAAGCAATGCATTTTTTAATTTTTGTTTACTGTCTCATTTTTGGTGCATATTGTTTAATCAATGTCTCACTGACAATGACAACTATAAACAAAATGACATCTACAAATCGATGCGGCAGCAATAGAATTCTGACTTGGCAGCAAATTATTACAAAATCAAAACTAACTTATGACTCAATGTCAAATTTGTCACTGCCCCCTTAAGCAAATGGTAGCATTCAATGGTAACAGCATTTTACTTTAATGATTCTTTCTGTTTTCAAATACAAGAATGTTTTCAACTACCCTCGTGGGCTTGATATATCCTATAATTTTCAAAATAAGGCAATTGTTTCTAAGTCGAAAATGCAGTTTTTTAGCTTTCAAAAATCTATCTGAAATTCAAGATATATAAGCCGAGGTCGATTTTGTGTTTGAATTGGATATATATATGCTAATACAGAAAGTTATGATTATATGCATCCAAACAATCTAACTGGTGAGAGGGATTTTGACGGATAATTCGTTTCTTAGGAACCTGACAAGGATTTTAAAGTATTCATATAATTTTGTTACAAACACAATTTAAATTGCTATATTTAAATGTAGGTATGTTGCTTTTAACTTCAATTTGAATGTGTTATATTACTAAAATCTGCTTTTATTTCGCTACATGCCGTCGTGAAATCTATGAAAATTTTTTCTTCGGCAGTTGAGAGACCTTAGTGAGTATTTTGAAATGGTAATTTGTAAGGTTTGTTATTAAGGTCCTGGTGTAACATTATCTTCAAAATACTCAAAAATCAGTAATATTGAATACATTGTTATTATATGAGAGGTAGATGAAAATTATGACAGAATATTAAGTCGCAAATACCGAAGGCTGAGAAGCGCTGACTTACGTTTTAATTGATTGAATATAATACAAAAAAATTGAGTTGGTGGTAGTTTGTTAGATAGTAAATGAAATGAAAGTGCTAAAATGGTAATTTGAGTTACAATTAATATGTAATCGAATATTCTTGAAAGAAAAATAAATTAAAAACTCATTTATTTAATTATAAATTTCTTAAGTGATTGTTATTTGTTTAACCTTTAAATTACCATAGTCTTTTATATTCTATTAAAATTACAAACCACCGTATCAATGATATCCAACCAAACAACCAACTGTCACGTTATCTTCCATTTGTTTATATTTGCATAAATGTAAAGACATGGAAAATCATTTATTTATTAATTCACCAAATAAACTTCTTTATGGGGGGGAGGAAGTGTCAGAAAGTAGCTGGGTTTACAGAAAGATGACACTACTAAAACAAGTTTCTCTTACCATTGTGTTCTGCCATTCGTTAACAAATTTCACACTATTTAATGATTAGTTTTCATAGTTGACACGTCAAATTGTTTTGGTCGATGAGACTTGGCTTTCTCATTATACATCAAAACTCGAGCACCATTCAAAATAATGTGTTACCTCCATCTTATATGCTCCAAAGAAAGCGAAGATGGTCTTCATTGAAAAGTGATGGCATCAAATATTTTGAGCTGCGAAGAGCTTCATATTCACAGACTGCTTTAAAAAAGGGAAAATGATCAGTGTACAATACTGTAATGGATATCGATGTAAGGTACACATTTAAATTCACTGGTGTTCAAAATTAAGAAAATTTTTCTGTTTGGTCGATTATCTCTAGAACTACTGGACATATTTTAATGAAAATTGGTGTGTACATAGGGTTGATACAATACAAAAAAATAACTATTCAACAGTTATTATACACAATCATTATCATGTGTAACACTAATCGGAGTCACAATTTATGAAACAACATTTGCAGAATAGAACAAAAAAAGTGGGTTAATGGATGTATGGTTCCCTCTTACAGATATATAGGCCTCGCGACGTGATTTTATGCTGAAAATAAAAGGGAATTTAAGAGATCCTGTGGCAATTGATCCCACACAATTGTTCAGCAACACTGTTCTCATAAGGGGATTGCGAATTGCAATTGCGCTCCCCAAAGTGTCCCAGACATTCTTTATAGGATTAAAATCTGAAGATCTGGTTAGCCAATATATATATATATATATATACATCCGATGAATATCCTCACTTTCCAGAAATTCGACTAACTGAGATCTATGAGACCTCCCATCGTCATCCTTTAAAAGGAAATTAGAACCGATTGGACCCCTAAAAAGGTGGATATAGTGCTCCAGGACCTCTTCCCTATACCTCTCAATAGTCGCAGTGCCTCTTTCAAAGACATGTAGGTGTGTGCGGTCATCCAAAATGATGCCTTCTAAAACCATCAAGCCTCTGCTGCCGTAATGGTCAATTTACTGGGTATTAGAGGAGAGGTAGCGGGTCCCTGGTTCCTTCCATATGAAAGTACGGTAAAAATCACTGTTTAGGTTGAACTGGGACTCATCAGTGACGAGAATGGTCACCTATTGATTCATGCTCCAATCTCTATGATATCTGCATCATTTTAAGCGGACTTTCCTGTTCGTAAAACTGAGTGGGACGCAAACAACAGATCTGCTTGCAAACCGCCCTCTATCATTATGTTTTCTGGAAACAGTCACCATTGAAATTCAGGTTAGTGTGGCTGCATATAATTCACGAAAGATCTGAGAAGCTGTAGCATCCCTCGCTATAATGAACAAATGCCGATCTTCTCTGGCTGTCGTGGCTATAGGACGATATTGCCCAGGCCTTCTCTCGACGGATCCGGTATCCTTAAATTGTTTCCATAATTTGGACACAATGCTGGGCTTTAATTCGAATTCTCTGCTAATCTGGATTTGAGACAGGCCTGCTTCTAGCCTAACCACAATTGCACCTCAATCCCTTATCTAAACGTGGGTCGTTACTCACTTTTACTGTTTGAATTTTAATTTAATCGATTGCTGTAAAAAAACACCAATAATTCGGCAAAATTCGCTAGCGAACGAAATGCGGATTTTGGCACGCGCGCTTATAAATCCTGTTTTTCGACTTGTTCCATCCCTATACACATATACGCTTATGTATTCGATGCACAAGGTTTGCATCTTTGTTTCGAAACAGTATTTTTACGTTTCGTTCAATTCTTTTTATTAAATTCTACAAAATAAGCAAATTCTCTTAATTTTGAACACGAGTGTAATTTTAATTTCTCACTCCTATCACTGGTATTTTTAACAGCCCTCTTACAAACGAAGTAGAATATTAATTTCAAGTAAGTTTATCTTTTCTGTGCACAATATTCAATTGTACACATTATCTACCTTCATCTAACAAAATTACATTAAAAATAACCGGTGTCCCCTTAGTGAAACTATTCAGTGGTTTATTTTTATTAACTTTACTTGCAGAATGTGTCTTGTTTGAGAGCATAAACTAATAAAAACCAGTTCTTTTTTTAAGGAGGCAATTTTTTGAGGGAAAAAAAAAGAAAGGACTTTTTCAAAGTTCACACACACATGCCTTATAAATCAATTATAACAAGGGTATTTAATTCAATGCAACGCTAATTAAGAGTTTGCCCCCAAAAGATGAAAAAAAAAAATTGTTTTAAGCATAAGATTTTTTTTCAATCATACTAAACAAGAAAAATCCGAAATGATAATTAGATTCTGTAGTATCAATTTTAGCACTTTGTAAAATAAGCTGCGAATTAAAGGTCTATTTAAGTTAGTTATACAACTTAATTTGATGAATAGCACTAGAAAATATTCCAGATAAGAATATATAATACCTCGATTTGTTCATCAAGATGATTGTAATATGTCGCGAGAGTGTTTTAAAAAATAAATAGAAATGTTAAAGTCAATCAAATAATGAAATTAGACTTCAGATACACATTAGAATTCTTTTTTGTTTCTTAAAGTGAAATGCAATTACTATTAAAATTAATGTCATTTTTGCGATAAACATTATATTTACTTTCACTTCATTAAAATAAAAGAATAGTTATTTAAGTATTTTATAAATTTTAATTACGTATAATTTTTATACTATAAACTGTAATGAATTATAAAAATAATAATTTATTTCGTTTTACCTTTATAAGTGATGAAAGATCTCTTCTTTAGTAATTGTAACGCTACCACTTGGTATTTAGGGCCTTATCCATTAAAATAACTAAATAATCTATCAAAAATATAGTAAGTCACGCAAACTTGTAATCTATTTTTATTCTTGCCTAATAATAATCAAAAATAAATGTTTATATTACGAATGTAGAGTGGTAACTGCACCACTCGTCTTCACCTGAGAACGAACTGAATATTCTACTTTTCTCAATAATAAATAAAGTGGATCTGAGTCAAGAACAATACTTGTTTAATGGGTTCTAATCAATCAACCGCTTTCTGTGGATCACTTAATCTTCTAGCACCAATATCGTGTACATTATAATCTCGCTAACATTTGATATACTCAGAACTTTTAAAAATGACAAATATCTCTATCTTATCCTCTTCTCCTGTTTATTACACGTGCAATACATATAACAATGTTTATTTACATAAGTCCCTGTTTATTCACAAAGCGGTGAATTGTGTAGCTTGGTGATCATGATCGCGGGCGGAGGTTTCTTCCATGGGTTGGAGCCCTGATGCCACCAAAAACACGCCATGTAGCCGGTGCTGATCACGTTTAATCTCTCGTGGCTCAAAGTCCTTCCGTTGGTGCGGTGTGGAAATTAGGAGAGGGATGTGTAAGCTAAAGTGTTGTCCTCGTTACTTCACAGGGATTATAAATGATGAAATACGTTGCCAGTAGCTCTCTTATTGCTTTTCAGTGTGACGTAAAAAACAATTCAATTACATTCACAAGCCGTGATTCTCAAATCCAATAACGTCATTAGTTATCCCAAAAGGTTATTTGAAGGGAAAACGGGTAATAGCATGTTTTAAATAAAATATATATTTAAATAACTTGTGTGTAAAAAGTTACATTCAGCGAATTCACCGAATTATATTAATTTATTTAGCTCTTATAGTGTATTATAATTGAGTTATTTGAACAAAAATATTATGTATGCAGAACGATAGTGCACATGAGGGCTTGTGATCTCAATACAAAGAGAGAGAATAAATTCCAAACATCAACGCTAATCATGAGAACTATTCTCCAATTATTTTATGAAATATATTTATTTCAATAAATGTAAACCGTTTTCAAGTTAAAATAATATTTCGCTTAAACGCTTAGGACATATTCCTAGATTACTAAATAAGAAATGATATTGCGTTAAATGAAGTCATTTTTACATATAAATAAGGAAAGGGAACATGCTGTAATGGTGAATTTTTCACAATTTTCCTTTCAACTAAATTTCGTGAGTTTTCTGTTTGAACTGTTTAAAAGCAAATCTCGCCAAATAAAACGAAATATGATTCATGTAGATCATATAGAAGTTATGAAGTGTAATGAAGAGGTAAACTGGGTTATGGGTATTGTAATCCCTATTTATGGTTGACAATAATTTTTCTGTGAATTGAAAACTAATTTTTTTTTTAAATATAAAAATGTATAGAAGAAGGAAATGAGGTTCTGTTATAAATGTTCTTAAATCTTATTTTGATGCAGAATCATACAAAATAATTCATAAGAAGTAAGGTAAAAAAACTTTAAATAATTTATTAATAAATTACAATGACGTTATTAATAGAACATTTAATAAATTTTTCATGTATTTAACATAAAAATATGCTTATTTAATATTATTATTCGAGATATCAAATTTGATAAATATTTTAAGAACTGATGTATTATACCAATCTTTCTAAAATTTTCAGAGCACATGTGACCCAACAGAAAACCATTAATATATTTTAAAATCGCTTTCTAAAATTGAAAAGTACCAATTCTTTCCTCTAAGCCCTCCTTTGAATTTTGAATATTTAAAGGGTGATATATCATCCTTGAAAACATTTATTACCAATAAAAGGAATCATATGTTATATTTAAAACATATTATTTTTCGCTAGTAATAAGTTACGTGATCTATTACAATTTTTGGTTTGATGCAGATTTTGGTGATTGGTATTCATTAGTCACTAAGTATTAAACGTATTAAAATTAGAAGTCTTTTCTGAAATGTGTGCTTTAAATTTTTTGAATAATAATTTTTCTGTGCAATCATCAATTTTCTCTTTAATGTAAATTTTAGTTGTGTTGTTTTTTTATATTTCCCTCAAATTAATCAAGAATATGTGCTCACTTTATACTTTTTATATTTGTTTTATATCTATAAATAAATTTTATATCTAATGTATGAAATCTTATGCGAGAAGAAGAGCTATTTTGTATTTTAATGATACATTTTCATTCAAAATATTGGTACTTTTATTTATTAATAAATTCTTCAAGTTCCATTAAATTATTTTATTGAATTTTTAAAAAAAATGCTTATAAGATATTCATATTAAAATTTAAAAAATAAACATGTAAATTTCGATAAATACTTGTGTTTAAATATATTTAATTCATACATGCATAAATTTTCATTTCAACCACTTGTAATATCCTACTTCTAATTTTATCACACCCTTTCTTCTTAAATTATGACGTTAAGCTGATCACCATTTTATCTTTACTAACTATAGACACATTTGGTAAGGTATATGGACTAAAATTTCAACTCCTTGCCAAGCAAAATAAAGAGTGATTAGGTTTATTAGATGAAAATAAGAAATGCGATGCATTGAATTAAAAATAATTCAGTATAAAAACAACGGTTTTAAAAACAACGTTTTTATATGGTGGCAAAGTTTATTAGACAAAATTATTGAAATATTAGTTAAAACTGTTAGTTATTTTTAACTTTAAAATTTACTTAAAAAGAGACATTTGTGAGCGTATTAAAAAATTCATAATACTCATAAAATCAAAACATGCATTTGAAAGTTTGTAAGTCAATATAATAAACAAAAATGGGAACTAGAATTCAGAAAAAATTATTGTGATAAGACATGGAGCCAAATATTGGAAACTTTCTTTCTTGCGAATGATTACTGACTGGTGATAGTAAGGGTTGCTGAATAAGTCAGCAACCCTTACTATCTCGGATATAGTAAAGGGGAGATAGTATCTCTCCTTTGCGAGTACAAAAGTTTTACGATACCTCATGCGGCGTGGGGAGTGCCTGGTGTTCCCAGAGAGGGAAAGAAATTTTTTCCTCAATCCTAAAAGCGCCGAGAGGAAAGAGTATTTTGACTTATTAAAATTATTGAAATATTAGTTAAAATTTGTCGCAAACGTCTAAATATTGCATTGTTAGGCGAGTACGAACGATTCCCAAAATTTCAAAGCTCTAGCTTATTGGGAAATTGGTTAAATTAACAATCGAAAATTTGATGACATACACACACACTCACACACACGCACGCACACACACACACACATACACACACACACCAAGTGAAATTCAGAAAAACGTTTTAAAAAAAAGGATAGAGAGTGTCATATAAAGAAAATAGAATTGGAAGGAGAGAACAGGGCGGTAAAGGGTAGAGAAAAGCTGATAGATAATGGCACATTCTCGTTTGGATTGAAATAAGCTCGAAGTGGTGCCTGGAAGTGTGTGATTCGATGTGATTGATTTGTACAGCTAGATCTCTATTATTACTGTATAAACTAGGATTCACTGAGTTAAGAAATGTTTTAAAAGAGAGAGAGTGGTCTTGGTGATCTTACATATTCTGAGTAGACAGGTATTAAGTTGTGTTGTTCTTCTTCTATATATCTTCAATTGGAGTTTTGAACATATTGACAATTTCTTTAATTAATTTATCGATTTCCGAGGTAGTCTAAAAAGGCTGTTGAGTCACAGCCATCTCAGCTAATAATAATAATGAAGGAAATACATCACAAACATATTACTCTACGGGCTGGTATTCCATAAAATTATGAACAATATTTAGCCTTCTTCTGAAAACAGTCTGAATTTCCATCTCTATCTATTTCTTTTCTTTTGCGTCTTGTACCTTATATATATATATATATATATATATATATGTATATAATCAAAAAGTGGTAAAGATTCTAAAAAAATCATATTATCATTTTATTAAGATAGCAGAAAGTATACATGGAAAGGAAATATTTCGGTTTTTAAGATATCTCAGTTATTTAATGGCGTCAAAAGGACCCTTTTAGCCTCCACTACAATGAAATTCCCCTATCCAATATTCCTATTGTAGTGATTCAAGTTCCTTCTGACGCGTCTTAGGAATTCAATTTCCCTTGATTCCATTAATTTCCCCAGTCCCTATTTTTAGCTCAAAGAACATTGGATAGGGGTGTCGGAAAGAGATCAAAGGTAGCCTCCTTCTACCACTGCGAGGGCGATAGGTCATCGATCCGACCGGACACAAGACGAAATCTTTCCAAATAAGTTATAGTTTATTTCCTGTGATTACTTCCGAGATAGTCTGTGAAATTTCTGGATGAAAATAATACATAATAAATAGCAGTTGTAAATAACTTTTTACACGCCTAATGATGACTATATTTTATTCAGGAAACGTTATCGTTATGTTTAAATGTATGAAATATGTTTTAGGAAATAAATATGATAGGTTCTTGTTCTATCGGATTTCGTTACATATTCACTGAATTGAAGGTTTAAGTTACTCATTACACCGTATTCGGGATCATGATTCTTTTCGCTCTTCAAAAATTCTTCGTTATTATTTTCCCAACCGATGAGACCATCTTCGCCTCTTTTGTAAAGTATTCACTGGAAAAAACAAAAGTTTTGATTTTTACTTTATGTACGGTGCATTATGATGGATACAGGTCTCACAGACGATGACAACTCGACGCGGCAACAATAAAATTTTGATTTTGCAGGAAATGACTACCAAATCAAAGCTAAGCTATGAATCAATGTCAAATTTGTTTCGGCTCAAGTTAATAGATGGCTGCACCGAATGTTAACAATAATTTACTTTAATATTACCGTCTGTTTTCAAATACAAGACAGACGGTAATATTAAAGTTTTTGAGCCACCCTCGTAATTCATAGATATTTATTGCATCTACATGAGCTCGTATCAAAAACTGACTGCAAGATTTGAGCATTTGCGCAGTTGTATACGTTCGAGAGAAGTAAATTAATGTTTTCTTTGAATTATAAGCTCCGAGTACGAAAAATTTTTCTATTTTTCTTCTGTTAAACTTTCAATATCTTTTGAATTATTAAGATCTAAATTAATGTTCCAAAAAGATATTTTTTCTTTAAAAAAAACAGAAAGATATGATTCATTGAGACTGAATGCAATATAATTCTAATATCTTCTTGGAGCTTGGCAAATTCTAAACAAATTTTAATAATAATTTTCAATATATTTAGTTTCACTATGCTAAGGTAATGCAATTGTTTGATTAATACTATACCGAATATAGCATACGATCTTTAAAGGTATTTTAATAAACCATATTATATGTTCAACAGGTATTTTTTAAATAATTATAAATCATGTTTTATTAAAATTTGTAGTCAAACTGCAAATAAAACAGCACAAGAGACAAAAGGGAACTTCTTTTCGAATATTCAGCATAGAACAATGAATATTTCAATTTTATCACAAATATTTTTACTATCAAATATTTAATTTATCAACTCGTTATTTTCCAATAAATATTTAAAACGACTAGTTTCATCAATTTATTATAATAAATAATACTTAGTGCGTATCTCCATTTAACATAATATCCTAAATAAGTATATATCCTTAATATTTTAATTTTAAATTTAAACAAAGGGAATTATATTTAAATAAGTGTATAAATTTTCTAGTAAATTAATTTTTACTTTAATCCTCAAATAATAACTTATTTAAACATTCGATACGAGTTAGTCACTTTAAAGTATAACTATATTTATTTTCAATTAATTAACTACTAATTACGCAGTCTCAAATAAAACAAATACAAAAATCTACAAAGATAGAAAACGAGTCTGCGTTATTTCTCCTTTTGAATAAAATTTTACCACACCTTGATTATACTGTCTCTTTAATAGTTAAAAATTATTTTATTTATATATCAAAAATTTATATCTTCTTTAACGTTGATTGAGAAATATCTATACTTAGAGAATAAGAAAAACTTTAGTATAAATGTTGATCAATTTTGAATCATGCATGAAGGATGCGAGGATGTGTATGTAATTTTTTTTTCACTCTACTTTCAAACATACAAACTCTCATGAATTGTAGTTAATTGAGTTCGTAATATTTAAGTAAACTAAATGTAAAATAAAAATGATTATCTTATATCTCGTTATTAAGTTTTATTCTTCCTGCATATTTATTCTTTTCAATTAGATCTAAAATTATCTTTGGTTAGTTGCTTTTATTGAAGCAAGGATTTTATTCGGCAAACCCTGTGCTAAATGCGCATTAATTTAATAATAATTGTGGATCTGTGATCTAGAAAATAGACAATTACTTTTACAACAATTGTGAAATATTCAGGAAAACTTGAGTTATTGACAACCATGGTAATATTTGGATGCAGTTCAGCATATGTACGAACATTTTCAATACTAAATGCTGTAAATAACCAAAAAGTTATTTTTAACTCAGCATATATTAATTTATCTGACTTTTCAAGCCTTTGAGGAGAAGCAAACATACTTTAAATTCTTAGGAAATTATAAAGAAATTCGTATCTAAGTGAGCCACAAGAAATGAATAATTTCGATGGATCAGAAATTTTAACTTAGGTATTCGTAAGGCCTTATAAGTAAGGGAGCAAATGATTGTTGCCACCAAGAATTATAATTGAATGTTAAGTAATAACCATTTCCTATAATTTTTACTTTGTAGTTATATATACTCAATGGATTTAATAATATTCTAAAACACTACTATTTAGGTTACTTTCATATGTGCTATAGCCAAGAATTCTATCAAATGAATAAACTGTGTGGTAATATTTATAAACAAGCTTGGCTCCAGATTACACTGGAAGTTAAAAAAAAAACATTAGAGTTTTTAAAATATTTTGTCACGTCCTCTTCTATAGAAAATACAGTACCCAACCTAATGATCGGTATTGGCTATGAACTTGAGAGAAATTCTTTAAATTTTTATGGCAAAATTAAAACTCTTTTCGGAATGAGTTAGCTATATATTTTTTTAATGAAAAGTGAGACATGAAAAATTTAGCACACCAAATTGATTGGTTTTATTAACGTCAGAATAGAAGCAGCAGGGGAGCTGTTGACGTGACGAGGACAACAAATTAACTGGTACTTCCCTCTCCAAACTTCCGCATCACACCGACGGAGGGATTTTAAACCTCGACAGATTAAACCTCCATCAACCTGGCTACACGGCAGGTCTTTCGATGCCCCAGGTTTTAACCTAAGACTCCACGAACGCCACAGGCCAGGCGTCTACCAGGCTACCATGGCCATATTCCATGCAGAGCTCTTCGTTTTGGAAGAACATGGAAGTATTTGGTCCTTAAAAAAAGAAAAGGGAAAGAAGGCTGTCTTCTTTCTCTCTCACACATCTTGTGTTAAATAGTAGAACATGAAATGTGAACACTTTTTCCGATAACCAAACGCTCGCTTCATATTCTCACTTCGACGTCTTTTAAACAAGCTCATTTATTATTATTCATTTATATCTGAATCAATAGTTCTTTTTAGAGTGAAATGAGTTTCAATTTTCATATCATATGCTGTAATGCTCATTGAGCTTTGAAAATTATATATATGTATGTATGTATATATATTATATATGTTTGTGTGTATGTATATTCATTTTTTAAAGTCTGATGCTGATGCCTTGTAAAAACAAATAGTTTCAATGTGTTTACTAAGGTAAAAAGAGTTTCAGGCTCTAAAAATCAATATCGATTTTTATTGATGTTATTTAAATTACAGAACAATAAAACATATTTTTATTTTATTTCCATTTGCGTCAATAAATTGCAAACAATACTCTGTCTTCCTAGTCCAGCAAATCTATATAGGAAACAAACTATCCTCTAAGTTAAGTCGATTCTAAATTAGAACTTTCTGGCGTCTGCAATACCCATTCTAGCAGAACATGCTTATTTGGACTTCTATTCGAAGTTTTTGAGAAAATGTAGGAGCCATGAATATTTATAGACAAGAAGACAAGTAGTTTCTTCTTACCGAAGAGTGGAATAAATATTCTGGATGAATGACATTGATTATTGGGCGCAATGTGGAAGATAGAATGCTTGCATGAAGCTCAGAAAATATTCTCTTAATGTATGAAGACGTAGGTTTGTTAACGAAACATCCATGAATATTTTAACAGTATTTTACATTCTTGTCGTAAAACAATGCTCTTCTTTCTCCTTTACTAAGGACATAGTGAAATAGTCTGGAAAAAATTGCTTTGTATTTGAACTTGAATTAAATTTAGCTAGAAACATCAAATATTTATGAAAAAGTGGTGCATTTATATAGACCATTCTTATGCAGAGATGAAACTTAAGGAAATACGTTGCAGCAGTACTGATTCATTGTGAATAAAAGTTGTATCACGTACTTCTTCATAGAAATGAAGTATATTTATATTTTTTTTATTGATATTTGAATGGAGGAATGAAACAAACACATGTCATAAAACATAATAATAATAATGTTAGAAATAAGAAAGTAAAGAAATTATGATCAAAGGTATTCCAGTTTTCTAAAATAAATATTTCTTAATTATTTTTATTATGAAGAAACTTAATTACGAGTAATATGCATAAAACAAATCGCACAAAAACTTGAGTTTGAAACTTGCATTTTTATATGAAATCTCATTTACTTATTATTTTAAAAATAAAGAGCCTTGATTGCTTATTATATTATTATTGATAGAAATGTGAACTATTACGTCTGACAATTTCATATTACCCGCATGACATGGGTTCTTCAAGAGACTCTATATGAAGCGGGTGCAATGGGTTATTTTGACTTTTAAACCTGCATCTTGACTGAACCACTACCGGCCAAGAGTTTGATGGCATAACCACTCAGGTAATGCGGTCGCAACTAATGATCTATTGCGAGGATAATTAGTTCTATTAAGTAGTATTACATTCACATTTGTTGTAACCCAGAAGGTCCATCAAAAGACAATATAAATTTGTAATAAAAATTCCAGTAGCATAAGCAATTAATAGTAATGTTCCTATTGGAATTTAATAAAAGCATTTTCGCTTTTTGCTATTAACACACATTTATTTGTTATTAATTATTTATGTAACGAATTCCGACTGAACCACTCACAAAAACACAAACTAAGTATTCCCTTTGATCCCATTTGAAGAAGCATTCTATTAATTTTCATTAGATTTCTAACATCCAAGTGAGGCTTACGAGTGTTAGGGGAACCTGGTGATCTTTTCTACGGGATATTTATTTCATTTAACAACGAGTGTCTACTATTTAAAGTACTTTACTTATCTTCAACTTTACAAATTAACGAGTAGTAATTCTCCTCGGGAATAGCTCAGAAAATTTGATACTCGTATATTTAAATTTGTGTTTTAAGTTTTAATTAGTTTGTCTTATTCTAAAAATTATTTAAAATATTCACAAATGTGGTTTTTTTTTTTTAAAAAAAACTTATTTAATATGAGTTTCCTTTGTCTTAATTTTATTTATTTATGACTCCCTTTTGGAATAA